>JACM01004998.1:0-31448 GCA_000787095.1 Periophthalmodon schlosseri | reverse complement strand
TGTGTCTGTTACAGGGACTTAACGATCCTGCAGAGAATAATAGACTCTAACAACCCCATAGTCGTCTGCAGTAAACAATGTTGTTATGCTGTTACTTTGATCTCCTCATTGCAGTCAAAATTCAGACTAGTATTTCTTCCTCAGCTGGTGATGAGGAAACTGGTCTTCATTTTGAAATCAAATTCAGATGATAACCCTGTTGTTTATAATATATACTGAATTTCATGAGGTGATATGTTTCTTGGGATTTCTTGTAAAATTCAAATCTGTCAACTGGACAAAAGTTTTCGAGTGAAGACGTTTCGCTGCTCATCCAAGCGGCTTCTTCAGTTCTGGTCAGATCATCGGTGGGCACTGCCTTATATCTGAAGGGAGTATTGCTCTGGCTTATACCCGGACAACTGAGCGATTACACAGATTACTTTAGTGAATATACTTTTTTATGAGAATTCAGTATTTTTCAATCAAATGAGCTAGAGCAGGTGTCTGCAGAGACTTTCTAAAGAGCCACATGCGGCTCTTTAAAGCCTCTAGTGTGGCTCTTTGCACTTTGATTGAGCAAAAAAAAGTTTAGGAAATGGTTATACTTTATTTATGAAGTTTGTATTTGACAGTGTTTGTAGAATACCAAAGAATGTTCATTCTATTTATAAATAAGTAAATCCCATGCATAAAATCGGAAAGAATAATGATAATTTTGTAGATTACATATTACACATATGCACCAGAATGTAGGAAATTACATATAATTTGCTCAAAACCCCCAGACCACCTAAAAACACTTCAAATAAAGCCACAAAGTTCATAAATACAAAATGTTACATATTCTTTATAAAGTGTTAATAGCTGTAAACAGTCGACTTACCTCTTTTAGCTAGAGAAATAATATGGGTACTTTTTAAAGATAATTCATATTCCCTTTATTAGATCATCTTGAAAAGCAAATGTATTTTTTGTTTCTGGGTCAAACCAATCATTACCACCATGCGCATTAACTAACAATACTCCCACCATCTTCCGCCTCCTTCCTGAATAAAAACAAAGCTGCTTCGGTGGCGACGCTGAAATCGAGTCAATTACCGAGATGTACTGTGGCTAAATTTGGAAAGAAAGGGCTCTCCCGTCTCTTCCTCGGGATACAGCGGAATAAGTGTGAACCGGAGGCTCCCTTGGGCGCTCAAACATCTGCTAGACAAACAATGGGAACGCGAGACAGGACGGGGATGGGGGGTGAAGGGGGGCGAGGAGGTGCAGCTGAGGGCTATAGAATACAGTAGAACATGCCCATAGGAGCGACAGAGCCAAATGTGTCCTCAGTCATCACTAATGTTTGGGCAGGAGAATACACAGAGGAGACGGGGCTGTGGGTTTTACTGTTGGATCTAGTACATGTGAAAAGATGGTATGATATATATTTATACTTTGGTCTAACGCTAAAATTATCAGCTCAAGATTAGGTCTGCCTTTGTACCTGTGGGGAAGTCTGTGTTTATTTTCCCCCAGTCCAATTTGAATTGAGCTGTAGAAGGTTGAATCAATGACGTCTATGACTCACTATAGATACAGCCTAACAACTGTGTGTTTCATTTTGCTATTATTTAGAATTAGGTTCAATATTATAGCTGATTTTCTGTATTTTCTTCAGCAATATATTTTCTCCAGACTCATTTTATGATTGGCCAATTATAGAATTATATAGGCAATTGTGCTGCTGCTGTTAGGATGTCCATTTTGTAGTCAAGGTGAGAACTTCATTTCGTCAATGTGAACAAAAGTTATCCTTTAAATGTTGTTTGTATAGTTGTTTTGCATATTCTACAAGTACAAGTAGAGCTGTGAGTACTGTCAGTTAGTCATCAGGTCTAACTTTTCTGGTGGTTGTCTTCGTGGAGGTGTTATTACTTTGCCTGGATTGCTTCACAGTATGGCACTGAAGTACTTCTTTGGAGAGAAGCAGATGGTGCCGCCAGGCCAAGTTACAGGTCAGATCTGCTAAGAGGCAATTCCACGCACAATTTGAGGTTATGTTTTTCAAGGTGAGAAATAAAAACACTTTTCATATATAGATAGATACTGTAGTATTCTTTCTGAACACAAGAGCCACTGCAGGTCGTAAACCACGCCAAAACAAGAGCCAAACAACTCACTAGAGCCAGTCTCCAAAATAGACCAGTAACTGAGACTTAGATAGATAGAACCTTCACATCCACTCGTCGGCATAGCAACCAAGTGTCACATACAAAAGCAGTTACAAGAACAACAAAAAGGTGTCAACTCTGAACTAAACACAAAACATCAGAACATTACAATATATTTAAGGCCATGTTGTAGAATATTCCAGGTACAGCAACATCTCCATGGAGACAAGCAGGTGGCGGACCCTCAAATGAGAAAAGCTACATAGTGCACCTTTAAACTCATAACTCATTGGTGTTTAAAAAAGTTTTGAATTTTCCAGAACACAATCATCATTTTAAGTAGCCTATCAATAAATCATGTAAACATGTTTGGCAAGGCAGCCTTTGACTTGTTGGAAAACCTGATGGTCGGTGGGCAAATTAAGATACTGGCATAATGCTGTTGTGTCTTTGGGCAAGATACTTCTTCTTAGCAAATCTAGACGTTTTATAGAGGGACTTTTGATGTATCCAGATTTATCCAAACCTCTCCAAACCTCTCCAAATGGACAAGATACTTCTTCCTCCTCACATATATTGGTGGATCATCCTCGCCTAAATTTTTTTGTTAAAATGAAGGTGTAGAAAGCTGCAGCAGGTAGCTGGGGACAAAAATACACTATATATCAACTGAACATATTGTTGACCTCTTACATTTCAAATTTGAGGACAAAATCTATAAAAATGAGATTTTTACACTCATTTTATCATTAGTAAATCCAGACGTTTTAAAGAGGGACTTTTGATGTATCCAAATTTATCCAAACCTCTCCAAACCCATCCAAAAGGGCAAGATACTTCTTCCTCCTCGCATATATTGGTGGATTTTGTGGTAGGTTGGAAGTGTAGAACTGAATCTGATTTGGCTACATTAGCATTTAAGGAATGGTCAGACTTGCTAATTATTGCATTTTCTTATGAACAGTGTGTTATGAGTGTTGAAATTTCCAGCCTAGAATAATGTTACCTTTCTTTTTAGCTTATTCATTGAAACTCAGGGCCACAGACTACAAGGGCAACACTGAACCTTTGCAAATTTATGAGGATCTGCAACAGACTGATAATAGCTACCACATCATTACGCCACTATAAACCTGAATACTTTTAACAAGATATTTTATGTTACAATATGAACCCAAACCCAGAATAGTTGGTGGCACATATAAACTATTGCATCAGATTTATGCATTTATCTGTTTTGGAATAATAATAAATAAAATTCCAATTTTTTGAATTGTTTTGTTCCGTGTCACCAGCTGCCATCTGTTGTTGGTTACAATGTCCTTGTCAACAGCACAGCAGGGATCTCCCTTAAGGCTGTCACAAATTCAACCTTGAAGTTGTTTTTCTGTGGATTAAACTGATTATTCCATGTAAACAAACAGCATGTGACAGAGCTGTTTAACACATGTCCCGTAAAGTTATGTTTTTGCACGTTATTATTGCCTCCCTCTGCAACACCAAATGGTTCCTAATATTGTTTTATAAGTACAAGTTGATCATTTTGAATTTTTCTATTATTATTATTATTTCTTCTGTACACTACACAATATATTTTAAAGAGGGGGTGGCTTTCTACCATGTTATAATATTGTTCCCTCATCAAGAGTGGTTTTCTATGTCATCTATCTCTGAGTAATTTAGCAATCTCTCCCGAGCACTATTCGAACCTTACTTAACGTCAGCAGTACGATCCTACTCAAAGTTCAGCCCTCACCCGTGCTCCCGCTCTGCCATCTTTCATAAATATACCAAATCTTGATACAAAACAAGACACTACAACTTCACAAATCTGATGCAATGTGCGGTCGTTTCTGAAGGGGGAGTGACTTAGCGCGGAGAGCAAAGGGAGGGGGGAATCAGAGCATCAAAAACGACACTGAAACTTATTAAACATGTATGCAATTGAAGTATCTCCATGGAGATAAGGAGATGGTGCCACCAGAGCAAGTTACAGGTCAGATCTGTTACGAGGCAGCTCCACTCACAATTTGAATTGGTGTTTTTCAAGGTGAGAAATAAAAACACTCGTATTCAATAAATGGAAGATAGATATTGTAGCGTTCTGGTGCAAGGAAACACGCTGAATGTCTTCTGGTTGTTTATTTTCTGAACACCTTAACCCTGAACTTATTAAATATGTTTATATGCTCTGTTTGGTGAATATAGCATTTTCAAAACAATAAAAGGCAACATGGTGATTTAAATATGTTATGTGTTAACAGTTAATACCCCATAGAAGTGTAATAGCCCCTCTTTAAAGGTTTCTGCATTCCCACGGTTATAATAATGCATTGTTAAAATGAGCTCATTTCTATTATTGGGTCCTGAAGTCCCAGACGGAGAGGTGCACCTTTAGTCTCTCCTGGAAAGTGCTGCTTTCACCTAAAATACTGCAGAGGCTAATATTTTATTTTGTGTTTTGCATACACAAGAAAGCGTGACATGATTAAAAGCTTTGGAAGCACAGCACCCGGAGTCTCCTCTGCTTGTCCTCATTTCGCTGCCCCTCCAGGTTCACTATAGCTGCTACCTAAATATGAGCAGTGTTTGTGGAGCTGTTTACAAAGACTCACCAGGTAAATGCATTGATTGGAACTGTGGAAGTAGACAGTCACCAAAGTGTCTGCAGTGGGATATCTTAATAATAAAACGTAATATGATCTTAAGTAGGTCTATTTTATAAACAGTATCTCTCCATCTCAGACATGAAAAAAACACATTAAAATGAATATTGATTGTACTGATTGCAATTGTTCATTTACTCACAGTTAACTTTTTTATATTATGTTAACATTTTGATTATTAGTCCTCAAGCCAATTATCCAATGAGAAAGAGGCATTACCTTGTGACTTTGAGCTTCCGATTCTTGACAAAATCCATTTGTGGGTGTCCTCATGACGGTTATTAATGGCACTACAGGTTAACTTATGGTTGTGTTGCTGTTGTAGTAAAGATTAAGGTGCACTTAACTGTCTCCTTATGGAAATTTGTCCTTTGCATTTGACCTATAGACTGTACAAAGAAGTGGACTAAGGGGGTGTGACGTTACCTATAGCATTCAGCTCCATTGAGGCTAGAGCAGTTACTGGGGCGAATTTGGAGCAGATTTCCATATTTGGAATTCCAACCGCGAGAATCATAGCAACCAAAGAGCCAATCCAGATCGAGGCTGATGAAGGTAACGCCCCTTCCCACCCGCGCTGCTGGTTTAGCACGGAGCGGCCTCTTAGCAACGCTGTCAATCAAACCTGTTGCTAACGCTAGCGGGAGTGACCTCTGGGAAAGAAGACAACTGATTCGTCTGTTATTAATGTTCATAGCTTGATTTACGGACACAATAGCGAAATAAAAACACCAGGATCATGCAGAGAGGGTTAATACGAACATTTTAAGACCAAAATGACGTGGCTCACTACAGCAGTTTTTCAATGTAAAATTAACTGGAGTCGATGGAGCCAGAAGCGCACCCATGATCACTTCCTATCCTAGCGCGTTAGCTACGTCCACTTATAAATACAGTCTATGATTTGACCCGTTGTTCAATGGTGCTGCTATGGAAACCTGTCAGCCACTAATTATAATCTATATTTTTTTAACTTTAACGAAGTTCATCTTATATGATGGGCCAAGAACAAGTTTCCAAAGTTTACACTCTTAGTTAGCTCATTATGAAACCCCCACAGAGTACAGAATCCGGAACAACTTTTTAATACATTCAAATTCTCCTGGAAATGTCAGGAGATAATGGATGCATTTTGGCAGATTTGTGTTATAGAACCAGCGTGACCTTAAACACTAAACCACTCACTGTTAAGGCCCAAATAATTCCCCAACACAATGGCACCTGTTGCTATTTTTTATGTGCGTTCATTCCGAAACTGGGCATCTGCGCCAAGGTGAAGCTCTCACCTGTTGTATTACAGAAGAGTCCTATTGGAATAAACACAAATGCACTGCTCTGCGTAGTGTTAGCAGCAAACCCCTTTACAACATGGCCATACTTTACCTTGTGTGAACAGACTCCCATTGATGTTTTGTTCATTATTTTAGCATATTTTAGCATCCTGGAATTAGTGCCCAGCCTGCATGGCCTGTTTTTCATGGGCTTGCATTTACTAAAACAATGCGCATGGTTCCGTAAAATAGGTCAGAGCTGGAGAGAAAGGCTTTTAAAATGTTGATAATGTAAGAAGTGAGTGTTAAAGGGAATGTCTGAGGATTGCATAATGGTGTTTTTATTCTGCCAACAAAGAAATGCAGTTTTTCAGAAGTTTTTTTTTTTTTTTGGTGTCACTACAGAAGAGACAAACACTCTTACAGTCATTACAGATACATTCAAAACTGCAGCTGGAAAAGGCTTTGTTATATACCAACGTCTATCCCACTGCCATCAATTACTTTAATAACTTTTCAGGTCTCATTTATCTCCATCGTTTTTGCTTGGCCTAGAATGTGGGAGTGCAATTACACGCTTGCTTCTCCACAGATCTGACGCCAACCTTCCACCAGAAAAGTTACTCAGTGCATTATAGACCAAAATACTGGTTGGCCGATGTGTCTGGCCGATATTATTGCGTATTGAAATACTTGGTGATTTGTTTACTTTACTTTTACTTTACTTCAATACTTTAGTGCAGCAGATATTTCAGTGTATAGGAAGAGAGTACTGCACGCAATTTGACCTCTACTTTCTTAAGTACGACAGGGCTGTGGATGTTTCAAAAATATTTTCTTATTATTGAAAGCCAATGCCCTGTTGTAAGTGTTTATAATTATTACTAGAGGTGCGTACTACAAAGTTACATTTACTCAAGTACTCAAGTTTTGTTTTTTTTTAATGATAAGATTAAACGATTTGAACATTTGTGTTTCTTGCACCGCTCCTTCAGATATTTAGTTTGTCTCATTTTTGTGTCTATCCTTTGAAAATACCAGATTTTGTGCAGTATTTAATGCTTGTCATTCCAATTACATTAACTTCAAATTATAAGTCAGATGTTATGTCCCGACAGTTACTTTTTAAGTTACTCTTACTTGGGTAGTACTTTTCCCAAATACTTTTTTACTCTAACATGAGTAATTTCTTGGACAGCTACTTGAGTAATATTATTTTGAAGTAATGTTACTCTTACTTGAGTTAACTACAATTTTTGACTTCTCTACCATTTAAATAAAAGACAAGCAGCAGAGCAGCTAACAACCCCATATTTCAAGGCAGATATATAGGGCCGATTTTTATCATTTTCCCCAAATTATATGATACGTAATAACCAGAGGGGGGAAGAGTAGTCAAAAATTGTAGTTAAGTCATGTAAGAGTAGCATTACGTTAAAGTTAAGTAGATGTACAAAGTAGCCATCCAAGAAATTACTCAAGTTAGAGTAAAAAAGTATTTGGGAAAAGTACTACTCAGGTAAGAGTAACTTAAAGAGAAACTGTCGGGACATAACATCTGATTTATAATTTGAAGTTAAGTTAAGTGTAATTGGAAAGATAAAGATTAAATAATACACAAAATCTGGTATTTTCAAAGGATAGACACAAACATGAGTAAAACAAAATCATATCTGAAGGAGCCGTGCAAGAAACACAAATGTTCAAATCGTTTAATATTGTCATTTCTTCAAAAAAAAAAATACTTGAGTAAATGTAACTGTGTACTGCAAACTGGATGCAAACAGAATATGCATTTAAATAACTCAATACATAGCTGCCATCTCCATTGATTGTAGTGAGATTCTGAGCTGTGATGACGCCATAGCCTTGTATTGTATTTTAGTCATAAACCCCAAAATAAAAAAAATCCACAAACCGATCAATATCCGTCCTTAGACCAGGATCGTACTATATCAATTTGTACCTGCATACTGGACATATAGAAAGTGTTGCGATATAACCTGAAACCTAGAGGCTTAAAACAAAACCAATATAGAAGATAAAGTGACTTCTTCCCCCAAAAGTTTGTGGTCGCTTCATTCTGAAAAGAAAAAGCAGATCGCATCCTGGGGCTACAGCTATATATGGAACTATAAGGATTTAGTGTATAGAGGCACAGATAGATAGTGAACGCTTGGGGCCTGAGGCGGGTTGATTCACTAAACAGCCTGTCTGATGGATGAGTCCATATGTGGCTCTAGATTGCTCCAGGAAATATCTTTTAAAATTGTTGTGTATTTTTTTTTTCTTTGTTAGCATGGGATCTAAATGGCAGCTTTTTGACACAGAGCTAACATTCTCACAGCAGAGTGTGCCCAGGTGTTTTTTCCTCCAGCTTTTAGGGAGTTATTAAAAGGCTACACCACTGGGTTTCATCACAGTTTATATTTAACACCATTTGTGCAGGGCGTAGGGAGTTATATTGATCTGGCCCAAACTTGTCTAAACCGGGAGGTTGAGCTCATATGCTTTTTGTTGATTTGTTGGATGTTGGTTGAAGATAAAATTATACCGTTGCAGAGTTACAGTTAGAAGTTGTGATGGATTTGTTATCTGCAGTTTTCCAAGGTTTCAATAGGCTTCCAAAATATACTATAAACTATTTCAATTTTCATATGATTCTCGGATTCAAATGATGATTTAAGCTGAAATTGTTCAACTGTCCAAACTCTTGCGGCTTCATTCAAAAGTGCACTACGTAACTTTACTAGCGGAGACTATAGTGGCCATGTGTTTGTTTCATGGAGATATTATTCCATTCAGCCAGTGCGATATTAAACTGATCTATCTTGCAGTTTTTCCATTACAGGTGTTTTATTGTAGGAAAAATACCATCAAAAACATGCATTTTCACTGTGAGCGGGGTAGCCTCTCCGCAGATCTGACTGTAACTCGGTCTCATGGGTCACTACTTCTCTTCACTGAGATAGACAGGTGTGAGTGTGGAACATTCCAGACAAAGCAATAACTTGGCAGACACTCCACCAGAAAAGTAACGTAGTGCACCTTTAATATAACCCGTGTATTCATTTTCTTAAATTCAGCAGACTCTAGGTGAAACCCCATTTGTACTTGTACTATATCCTCTCTATATCTATTCTGTTCTGAATTTTAAGACCATATTGCAGTCGGAAAATGATTAATTAAAACTTGGCACAGCTCTGGTTAAGTGAGAGACTGGAAAATGGTGCCAGTGGTTTAAAAAAATATGTGCTGTAGTTTTTGGATGTTCCAACTGACAGACAGGGCATTAGACTGTGGGGCTTGGCAGATAAATGCCCATCTAATGCTGCAGTGTTTGGGCGAACTGGCACTGAGGCGGTGAGGGAGGAACTACTACAGGTTCCCAGAGATCTACGGGTCAACCAAGATATTACATAACTAGAATAGATTAACTCTGATATTTGCAGAGGTGGGTAGGGCGCAGTTATGTTTACTTGAGTAGCTTTTAAATAAAATTGCATTCTCTGAGTAGTTCTACAGACATAATACTTTTACTCCTACTTGAGTAATATATTTCATATTGTAATTTTACAGTGTAACAGTACTCTTACTTGAGTAAAAGTCTGCGAGTTCATTGTTGTGATTCTTTATGATGATAATTTGAACATTCGTGTTTCTTGTGTTTCATGTTTTTGTGGTATATCCTTTGAAAATAGCAGATTTTGTGCATTATTAAATGTTTTGTTCAAATCATAAATCAGATGTTTTGTCCAGACAGTTACTCTCACTTGAGTTGTAGTTTCCCCAACTATGTTTTACTCTTACTTGAGTAATTTCTTGAACAACATTATTCACCACATTATTTTTGCATTAAATTATCTAGTAATATTATTTTGAAGTAACTTGTGTTTGAGTGCAGTTTTTGGCAGCTCTATCCACCTCTGGATATTTGTATTGTACTTTGTATTACTTATCTCAGGGCTTTTGTGTTATTTTTGTCTTTTTTTATGAATAGGCTCTGTATAGTTGCTCTGTGGCTGTTGCCTGTAGAGCCATATTAATAACATAATAATAGTGTCATACATTTGCTTTACACTTTGCACGTTTACGAGCTTCTCAAAGCTATAGTCATTATTCATTCATTACATATACTCGTTTGTGGTGGCCAGCTACTTATAGCCACTGGCCTGGGGCCGTCTGATGGAAATGAGGCTGCACTCTGACATCCACCCCCCGACCACCACAAATCACTCACACTTTCACGGGCAAGTGTCTTGCCGAAGGACACAACTGCAGCGTGCACATGGTTAGCTTTAAACAGTCACCAGAAAAGATCTTTTTTTTCCCATGAAAATTTACCCAGGAATGAATAAAATTTTAAATTATAACTAGAGGTTCTAATTTAGTCTAGCCGCAAGGGATTTTCAGCCAGTGAACACATTTCATGCAGACCAGATGTCTGCATATGTGGAGAGAATACACTTGATACAAGTCAGAATTTTGAGTGTAATAGTTTGGTGGAAGACTTTGTGTGTGTAGAGATTAGACTTCTTCCACAGCACAATGACTTACACCACATGGATGTGCCTCATTTCATCTGGTCTGTGGAGGGTGTGGTAGGTCCAGATTTACTTCCTTCAGCATCAGGTCTGTGCGTCACAGTCCAAAGTCTGTAACATTCAAACCTCTGTCGAGGAACATCTGCACGTCAGCTCATCAGGACAGTCATACTCACCTCCGGCACAAAATGCCACATCACTCTTCTGTTTTTTTCATCAACCCGTGCTATTTTTAGTCCCGATTATTCCATCACCCTTTAGCGTCGCTTCAGTAATCGCACAGGGTCCAGGCTGGCATTTCTGACTTACTGAGGCTTACGCACACATAAGATAAAAGAAAACAACAGTACTAGAAGGAACAAGAGATTTAGGACAATGTGACTGTGGTTAAAACAAAAAGCCCTGGCTCTGGGCTGCAAAACTGTACAATGTGCCTCTGGGAGAGAAATGACGCTGAGGCTCATATCTTGTAAACAGTGATCTAAAGGCTGTGTGCCCTACACAACTTTAAACTATGTTTAGCAAAATACACAACAAAACATAGTGCTATGCTGATCAATGACCTTCTACAAGCCATCTGCTGGACCTCCCAAAAGAGCTACTGACGAAGGTTAAATGTATTTTTATTATTATTAGGCCTAATTTAAATTGTACCTGGAGCTCAGAAAATAGCAAAAATAAAGTGGTAAACAAAAATAAATATGCCAGTAATTAGTATTAAATATCAAAACCCAGTGAGGTCTAATTTTGAGAAGTCTCAGAGAAAAAAAAACTATTACGGTAATAGATGATTCGGTAGGGCCACCTCAAAAATTAATGCAATGGAAGCCTGGTCTCCAAAATAAAATAATCTTAGAAAGATTAAACTTGGCATAAAAATGGAACATGTCAGGACATGATATCAAAGCCCACCCTAAACCCTCCAGGAAGCCACACAGGGTCAAACTTCCAACACTGGAAATTAGACCAAAAGAGAATAACACCATGCACAATGAGAGACCTCCAGCCTTTGCTGCAGAGAGCAGGGGGTTGGTGGTTCTATCCCCGCTCATCACGGACAACAAGGATTTGAGCAAAATGTCTGACCAGGCCAACAGGTAAGATCTGTGGAGATGTGACCCTGTTTCCAATAACAGTCCAGGTTTTTCAAGGCATTTCTTAGCAATTCTATCTCCTGTAATTGAATCAGCGACCGTATGAAAAGGCCTCAGTTCTAGTGACTAGCCATTTTATACTGTCCTCTCATCAAAAACATATCTGGAATCTGTATTTTGCATGATTCACGCTTGTTTCCGTAATCCACTAATGTAACTGCTGCTTCACAGATAAAACTCTTCTCCTCTGCTCTTTTTAAGCCCATAACCCATCACCGGACTCGTTCTACGTTAAACTGTTTTCACAACAAACGCGTGGCTCTATTAGCATAGCATTCAAGGGAATAAGGACTTCATTTGTTTACTTTCCCACTGTTTATTCCTGTTTCTGACAGCAGAGGGAGCTCCAATGCCTCAATACCTCTTTGGAAACAGAGATGTAGTTTAGAAAGTACATGTTCCAAATGCAGACATTATTTTAAGTTAGAAAATGATCAATACTTATCTCAAGTTAAAGCATGGAATTAAAGCCACAAGAACGCATAATACATGTTCTTTAAACATTAGTATTCATCAAGTGTGCAACCAATTAATCAAAGAGAGAATAGTAAACGAGGAAGTTCCTGTATAGATATAACGCAAAGGAACAGTGTGTGACAGTCCTGAAAAACATCGACTTCATTTGGGAGATTTATGTCATCATGGCAAAGCGGCGCAGGTTTGGAGCTGGAGGGATCCTGACAGTGTAAAACAGCAGAGGAGCTGTTTATTTGAGCTGTGAGGATCTGGTCCCAGAGGTATCGGGGTTTGTTTAGCACACTACATTTCACAAGGAAACACTTTTTTTTTTTACAGTGTCTGAAGTTTATTGATAATAGTTTGTTTGGAGCTCATGCAGTTTTCCTGGAAAGTTAAAGAAGAGGTAAATCAGAGCCACCCCATAACCAGCCAAGATAAACAGATATTATCATTATTATTGTATCTATTAATTTAAGGTACCCTGCATAAAAGTGGAGAATACGCCACCTGCTGGTCTCCATGGAAGATGCTTTGCCTGGAATATTCCGCAGCATGGCAGAAAACATATTCATGGGTTTCAGGTGCCTGGCAAAATCCAGAATGATATTTCTCTGTATTTTTTAAACAGACTGACCAAACATGATCGTGCAGTGATATTTGTTTTTCTCAGTGATGCCAAACGAAGGAGCTCATTGGTCACCTATCATTTACGAACAAAATGACATTTCTCTCACCTCAGATTAACACAGGTTAGTGTTTTTCAGTCCCTTGTGATATGCATTTTTTTCTTTATACACAGCCATATTCATCATATTCATCATGTTGTAAATATCTTAACAGCACCTGCACAGTTACAACACAGCTAAGACTCAGGGTAAGGTGCATCAAACATGGTGACATTCATTTTGATAAGGACGGACCATTGATTGGCTAATCCACCTGTCAGTCATTCCTCATCCTAAAGTATGAAGATGTGTGTATTCTGGATCCCAGGTAAGGGTTTCAGCTTCCTGCTGTGTGCAGCTTTTTCCCATTCAAAACACATAATATTTTGTGTTAAATCATCATCAATAGTTTTTCATCATTCTGAAACTCATGGATGTTGTCTTTATTTATTCAATTACAGGTGTTTGTATTGCTAAAAGTACCTTAATAAACATGCATTCAGATCTGACTGGTAACTTGGCCTAATGACGCCATCTGCTTCATGAAGATAAAAAGTTAAAGCCATGCTGTGGAACATTCAAGGCAAAGCAAAACATCAAAACATCTCCATCTTCAAAATATTTATGCGGCGCTCCTTTAAACATAAATAAAGAGTGTAGCTCAGGTTACTCAGTATGAAATGACATGATCATATTCCTGGTTTCTCTTTTAGATAGAGGCAGAAACAGATGCCAATTAGTGAGGGTCCTGTGCCTGTTTATTTATTCACTTTGGTCCAGTCGTGGTCCCTCATTCATTATTATTCAAATCATTAGCGAAAGTATTTTTAGTGTTGACAAGGTAAATATGACAGAAAAGTTTTATTCTTACATAATGAAAAATATACCTGGCATTCAGTAACAGAAAAGAAAGAAGAAAGAACTTAAAATGTCATCTTGATGTTTGCTGGCTCACTATATTAGAAGACGCTGCTCTGGAGTAAATTAAAAGAAAACAAGGTTAAGTGTATTTGTGGAGACTGAAAAATGCCATATTTTTATCAGAGCAGAATTTATTTTAATGATTTTGTTGAGAAAAAACAAATTGGTGATCTAAAAATTACAGGTATTTTTTGTTGATTAGTAAAAAGTTTTAAATCATGACAAAGAGCTAGAGGTAGTATATTTTTATTTTTTTTTACCCCACTGGCATGACCTGGAGTCTGAATTAAAGCAAAAAACTCAAAATATAACAATTTTTTCCAAGGTAAATTTAAATTGGTTTACAAAGATAGAGACATGACTTAAGACAGTACAGCGATCCACAGTTTGTTCAAACCAGTTAAGGTACACTTTATTATCCTCTAAGTAAAATCTGTCTTCTGCATTTGACCCATCCTTCACTGTCACCGGGGGCACATGTTAGGAGCAGTAGAGCAGCTGCACCCGTCTCCACATCTTCAGGACTACCTTAGCTGGAGGATTTGTCGTATGCATGTGTTGATGGGGCACACGTGTCTTCAGCTGATCCATTCTTGTTTTAAATGCAGAATTTAGAAGCAGAATTGGGTTCTTTAACATCATCCTTTGTTGTTCACTGGAGACATACTGAAGCTGTCCGATGTGAGTATTTGGCAACAGCGATCGGGCTCATGATCATGTTGTAAATTGGTGATCCAGAGGACATTCTCTGCTCCTAAAAATCATGAATGCTTCTATGTTATTGAAACCAGGAAATACAGTACATGCATCCAAACAGCAGTTTTATGGTCACACACCTGCTCCAGTTAAAATGAGTTGGCCATTCATCATGTTGTAAATATCTTAACAGCATCTGCACAGTTACAGCACAGACTCAGGGAAAGGTGCATCAAACATGGTGATATTCATGAGATTTTTACTCCTTTCCTAACCAGCAAAATTACACAAACGAGATCAATTTAGCACTAATATAAAGTTTAAAGCTCATACATAGAGATAGCAAGTTTTTTATATAGTTTATATAGAGTGTGAAGCGGCTGGGATGAGAATCAGCTCCTCCAAATCCGAGGCCATGGTTCTCGATCGGAAAAAGGTGGCTTGTCCTCTCCAGGCGGGTGGAGAGTCTCTGCTTCAAGCGGAGGACTTCAAGTATCTCAGAGTCTTGTTCACGAGTGACGGAAGGACGGAGTGTGAGATTGACAGGTGGATCAGTGCAGTGTTTGCAGTGATGCGGAGAGTCCCTGCTTAGACCCCGGATAAGCGGAAAAAAATGGATGGATAGGTTATTAAAGGCTGTTATACATGTTTTACACTTGAATAGGTTGTGACACATTAAGGTTGATACAAATGGGAACTGTAAAATAATGTGTCGCCAAGGAATTAAACAGATTAGATAAATACGTATGATGCACAATATAGCAGCTCTGATATAAAGCTGCAAAGATGAACTTGAGTGCGTGACGGTTCTTTGACAAATGAAAATAACTGACAAGTATGTGACATTTCTTGGATACATCAACACATTTTACATCAACACATTTTACATCGTCTTTGCTCATGACAGAAGTAAAATCAATTCATTTAGATCATTTCTTCAAGGCATCAGCTCAACTGTCATCTCACTTGCCACAGTTTAAACGGTTGCTTTTGCCACCACATCAACTAATCTTTTTAAAGATCCTCCTCTCTTGTTTGTCTTCCTTTCTTCTACTTGTGATGGATTCAAACCGAGCTTCAATGCTCAATAGGGCACATGGCCATTGCTACGGCTCTAAGTTCAATATTCACTTGACTGGTTCAAATAAGACCATGAGATTAATTACCTGAGCCAATGCGTCAAAATTGACCCACAAAGTTGATTTTTCTGTTGACCTTTGCAGCATAGGATTAAAAGATCAACCAATACAGGTAGATTTGAGGATGGGACATTCCATAAGATTGATACAAGGTTGGGGCAACTCAATCTAGCTCATAGCAGGAATCTGAAGCCCTGTCCGCCCAACATAACAGGCGTGGAGATGACACCCAGTTTGACGCCTGAGCACATGTGAAATGGACACATCAATAATCATGTTCAGAGCTGGATTAGTTCAGCCAACAGAAGCATCAGGTGGTCCGGCCTGAGCAGAGCCTCTCCTGGTCCCACTGAGAGGCAATCTGCAACCTGACCCACTTTTACACACCACGTAGAGAAAGTGACCAAAAGCATAGATTTTAAAGTTTGGAGTTGGTTATGTAGATATGCTATGCTTGTGCTGTCATGATGCAAAAATTTTAACTCAATTTCAATATTAAATGGACATATTACGTAACATGGATTTTATGAGTTATAACCAAGGTATCACTGTGTTTTCTCATCATTCGTTTACACAGAGTTGTATTTCTAATGATTCACGCATGTTTGAGGCATGAGTGCTCCCGTTTGCCCCTACCCCCTATCTCCGCCCACTTCTCTGTACTTACTTTGGGTCAAATAGCCATTCCAATGGGTCACATAGCCATTCCAATAATAAAAACATGTAATTGAAAATATACTGCTTGCTACAGTGAAATGTCACTGTGAAGAGGCGGGGTCTATTGGTTCTGCTGGTTTGAACAGGAAATCAATGGACATGTTCAATGTTGCTAGATCTGCATTTGATTAGATTAGCCTATTAGCCTTTATTTAGCCTTTATTTCTTCCTTGATTGAGAAATTCTTGTTGGACAACCAATGGGCACAAAAAGTCAACAACAAAAGAAAACAGACAGACAGTGCAGTCACTACACATTCACAACACCAAGAGCTACAACCTCAACCCCGTAGTAGCAGTTACCATGAAAAAGAACTGACAAGATCCTATTCAACAAAATTCTCAACCAATTCATCAATATTTTCCAGTCCGAGGCAGTGCACCCAGTCCTGCTGCTAACTACTGCTCTAGTATCCATCAAATAATCACTCCATCAATAATGCACACCTTACACAAAAATTCACTCTAGTTTCTTACAACTTAGAAGAGAGATTGACATGGGAACCATGGAATGTTTATATCCATTCAACTTACAGCTTGGCACTCTGCCATTTTCTGACCGACATGTTGCTTTCTGTGCTTACCTCCGGCATGTCAAGAAATGAAATGCTTTATTATTAGCTACAGACAGCACACAACTGGCTTTTACAATTTACTCTTCGGAAGAAAACAACATTTTCACATTTATATATAAAAAAAAAAAAAAAGTCAGGTGCACCAGCTTTAATTCTGTGCCTTTCTTTCAGCAGTACAAAGACATGCCAAGCCCAAATGCCATAGTTACACAGTTACTTTTAACATAAGCCTAACCTAAATTCCTTTCTACACCATGCAAATTCTTGGAGTGGTTAAAATGGCGGCTTCTGGTGAACAGGTTGAGAACTACAGCATTGCCACACAACTCAAAATGACTCTCCCGTTGTCTGTCATGTCGTGTCAGCCATCATATGAACTAATACCCCAAAATATTTTAGAATTCCTGCACTGCTCCTTTCCTTGTGGCTTTTCCCATCTTTGCCAAAGCATTTATTTAAACAGCTTGCCCAAAGACCCACTCTCCACACTGCTTGTCTGATATATCGATCCTGTAGAGCATTTGACGCCCAATTCAGCGAAACATCTCAAGTTTGCAGACAACAAAATCCTCGCAACTTTTCCAGTATGGATTTTTAGCCAACTATAGCGAGCGAATCAATCTGTCTTGTGATCACAGAAGGTTAATGGACCGAAGCGCTGTGCTGATCGCTTGGAGATATGGCGAGAACGCTTCAGAAAATCAGATCAATGTTCTTTTAATCTGGTTCGGCTGGTATTGACATTTCAGTTAATTCAGCTCTTGGCAAGATTGCTCATTATCATAGGAGCATGTGATTGTTCCGTGAAAAGGTCTGACAGCTGCACACCGCCGTATTCCTGATTTGACTTTACACAAAAAACTAAATTAATTCCCCCATCCATCGGAAAATAACCTGGTGATTTCTTTATTATCTGCTCGACAGGCTTGCAGCGGGCGGGCGCCTCATCGCATTAGCAGTCAGAATAGGATATCAAAGCCCAATATATTACAATAGTTTGTTTGAAGGGCCACGACAATTACAGTTAATTGCTTGTGCAAAGACAAGCATGGAAATGGCACATCAACAAAGAGTGATTTTACATTCATGGACAACCACATCTGAGAAAGAAGAGTGGGGTTTAAAGCTGGTGTCCTCTAGAGACGCTATGCGTCAGAGGCTTTTAAATCACATGTTGTATTCTTATGTGAAAAAGGCAGAAATTCAAAACTGAATGTCAAATGTCAAATAAACATATGGAGCTCAACAGTCCTGTCCACGTCAAAACTGTGACTCCGGATGTAAATTTCCCATTCATTTTTCCCATAGACTTTTCAAAAAAATGTAATTATTTAGAGTTTAAAGGCAGAGTGGAGGCTAAACTGCTAGTAATTATTTTCCATAATGTGGTTGTTCGGTCTAAAAATACAAAAAACTTTCAGCAATATGTTTTGGTAAGGTGTTTCAGAAACAGATTTTGATTAAAATTATAGGTCTTTTGGTCATTAGTTACCTCATAGCTGACTAGTCCCCTATAGGAAGTTTTCAAAGTTTTTATATTTTTTTCGAAAATAAAGGGATAATATAGGAAAAGTGAATCAGAAATTTGCTTCTGGAATTGGTGGGCAGTCACTGTTGAGCTCCATGATGACAGACACTTTGTCCAATTACATATTGTATTAAAGTGAAAGACGGTGTGTAATAAGGTTATGCAAGAGGATCTGAATGGGGCGATTTGAAGGACACTGGAGTAGCTGCTTTCAGGTTGAAAGGTTCATGTTGAAGACACGTTTTGCTTGAGGTTGGAAAATGTATTCTCTTTCCATAGAGTATCCTGACTGTGCACTTGAATTTTATTGTAGCCAATATATGTACAGGAGAAACTGAAAGTAGCTGTAATCTCATTAACAACATTAAATCCAGGCAAACATCTGGGACATGTTTTCTCACCACGAGTTACACTGTTGGCACAAACCTGTGTTTCCCAGTCGGGGGTTTGTGGGCAGTAACCAGGGCGGATTGGAATGATTGTAAACAGAGTATGTGAATGTAGTACATTTCTGTATGGTCCATGAAGATAAGAGTTAGTTTTTAAAGGATTACTTCCTAAAGAATTATCAATACACAAGTTGGGGGTACTTGGGGTATGTGACTACGCTTAGGGCTGCTCAAGACAACTGCACAGTAAAAATGTAAAACCAGCTATGAAAGTTCAGTTTCCTCTGATTAGCGTAAACTTCAAACTTGGTAACTCTGACAACCGACAAGTCCCTAAACTCAAAGAGAAGAGAGGATGTTATTTTTACCTTGTGTCTATCTTTGCAGATTGCGTATACGACTGCCACTGTGATCCTGCTTCCCTCAGAACAAGTTCAATTACTCCAGTCTGCAGCGGCTCCTTCATCTACATACTTATTGTTACGCACTCATTTAAAGGCGGACTATTCTCTGACTTTACAGGGTGTTGCACTGTTGGGATCTAAGACCATCTGGACAGCAAACTCTCCAACTCTGCTTCCAAACTTTTAAGAAGCAGCAGATCAGTTCAATGTTCAATGATGTTTGTGACTACCACATGTTGCCATTGTGTTCTTAAGCAAGACACTTCTCCTGCCTGTGTAGGTATGTGTGCGTGGGGCGTGTGAATGACATGTTGGCATTATGTTTTCTTCACCCTTCCCCGTGGCTCGTTGTTAACAGGTGGAAAAGTATGTAATACCCTCCTCGTTAACTTATTGGAGCATTATGTAACTTCTGGTGAAGGGGTCGCTACCTGGTTGTTCACGCGTTGAATGTTCCACAATAGCAAGTGCCAAGTTACAGGTCAGATCTGTGGAGAGGTCACATTAAGAATATATGTTTTTATGATTTTTTTTGCGATAAAAACACCTACAATTGGATAAACGCTCACAATATTTAATGTTTTACTGTGGAATATTCCAGTAAGCATCGCTGTAAGCAGTTAGTTAGACAGTGCCCGTAAAGTTAGATAGTGCACCTTTAAAGCTCTTCCCACAGGCCCATTCCAGTAACTTGTGCTGATACGAGCTAAGTCCCCTCACTCTGTTTCTGCTTCATTAGTCCAGTTTTAATCAGAGGTGCACAGGAGAGGAGTGCCATGTCATCAGCTTGAGCCACACTCACTGATACCGTCCCCCAGCCGGTGTGCGCCCGGAGGCTCATTTGGCCCTGGTTATGTCCCTGCGTATCCAGCCTGTTGTGATGTGAATGTGGTTAGTCGCACAGAGCTGGGGGACAGGGAGATTAGATGCAGTGTAAAGTGTAATATGAGGAGATGGACTCATAATGTTTTTGCTGTTCAAACAGTAAAATTAAGATAAACAATTAATGATGCAAAGTTTTTAGTTTCGTTTTTACTACTAGGGTTGCGCGACATCACAATTTTAGATCTCGATACGATACCAATACCAATTCTTGATACTGATCTACGCTTATGGTGAAGGCATTTCAGTAAATACGTGTAAACAAAAAGGCTCTTAATGACAAACAGCTGCCAGTGAAGGTGTTTTGAGGCAAAAGAATGAAGAACTTGCCTGTCTAAAATGTACGCTTAGCCTTAAGATTGGCATATGTTCATTACTATTGATATTTGAATAGCTGCATTGATACATTTGTACTGAGCCAGTACTGATATATCGATACTTTGATAACAATAGTCCCATCTCCAACCAGTTCGTAATTGATAGTCACAGTATTTGGTAGTGTTGTGTGTAAAAAAAACAACAATAAACATGCAAATACATTTTAAAATTTTTACCACAAATCAACAGCAGTAGGGCTGTCAAAATATTGGTACATTTTATTCAATTTTACTATAAGGTTATAATGTCAAGTTACCATAAAGGCAGGGCTAAGAGCTAACAGATTACCCAAATGATAATCATTTTAGATAGATCAATCCTCATTTGATTCTGAAAGCTATTCTGTTTTCATCAGCAATACAATAACAGACATTAAAAGTAAAGTTAGATCCATCTATAGCACTCCTCAGTTGCTGATGAACGGTTCATTGATGTGAATGGTTGGAACCGGGTCTCATTTTTTTAAAGAACCAAATCTTTTTCTTTCTAACTTGTATGCATTTTCATACTGACAAGAATCAACACAGAAGCAGAGCAGGCGACACGAGTGAGAGCTTTGTGCACAAAAACAGATGTGACATCATAATAACAGCTCATTTTTAAAATTATTACTATTGTGGTAGAACGTTTTATCTAGATCATCCATAATTTCAAAGGGTAAACACTCTCACACTCTCAGTTTGAACCATTTTTAACCAATCTGAGCTTTGGTCATTTCTCTCTGTGATTAGTTTGTAGTTACATCAGTTCTCACGCCAGCTTCTGTCATATAAATAAGAACGACTCTGTGACGTGAATGGATCCAAAAGATTCGAACATCACGCTTGCGAGTAGTGGATTTTTTTTTTCATTTGTACCAAAATGATTATGCAACGATGCCGAATCTTACGCGTATCACAAATTAAGAAAATAAAACTGGAGAACAAAGTACGTACGTCACAGTGGGCGTGTGCCAGTGGCGGTGAAAATGCGGGTTAATCAGCAAAATGGCGTCTTAAAAATAAGCAATTAAAGTTTGCTCAAACATTACTCCAAATACAGCTTTGAAAGGGTAAATGAGAAGGGAAAACAACTATAACGTGGTTAAATGCTCTGAAAAATGGATTTTGCAGAATGCGTCTGTTTTAAAGTCAATCCATCATAAGCTTCACTGGGTTTCATTGAATCACAAATAAATCTAGTTAATTTCACTTTCATGGAATTTTGCAGATTAGCTTTCTCATTCCACTTGGGGAACTAACCATAGAAAATGATTGGCATGTTGTGGCACTCCTGTGTCTTTGTTTGGAGCTGATTTGAATAAAATTAGCTCCGTTGCTACATTGTTAAATCCATTGTGATTCTCCAGAGGGCCCCTCACGGCTTGCAAATCACACTTTCCAACTTTCACCTTTTTTCGGTTGTTTAGGAAGTTACAAGCCTCCCAGACAAAGACAAAACTTTAGGGCGTTTATACCTTATTGAAGAACTTATCTGACGGCTCTGTTCGGCACCCCGGTCATTTCCTCATTGTTTCTGTCCCTTCAGACTTGCCGTAGTTCTTCATAACGTGGCTACAGTCACAGCGGAGCAGAGGTGTTGAACTCAATTTCACCACAGCGAGAATGAGATCACACCTGAGTTCAGACATTATCACGGTTATTTCTCAAAAGTAATATTATATATGTATGCTGCTTTAACCTGTTGTTATTAAGGTATGGTGAATACTCTAAACACACACTACTGCATGCGTCAGTCAAATGTTGTTGTATGTTGTACCTGGTTTTTACTGTTTTCTAAACGTGGAAACAGATCCAAAATTATTCCTCACTTTCCTAATGCATTCCTAGCAGTTTATAAGCGTGTTATACAACTTTCAGAGGCCAGGTTGGAGTTTTGCCATTACGATAATGCTAACAACAACAACTAGCATGCCAACAGCGCATTCTTGTATGATAAAATACTTTACAATTAGATGTAGACAGCACACAGCGGTTTCATTTCTGCTTTAAGTGTTACTTATACTGTACTGTATATTGGAGTAAAACAAATTTTACTCAACTACACAGAAAAAAGTGCAGTACAGATACAGAGTACACATATATAGTATAAGCAGGTCTTGAGGTCAAAATAAGTCCGCTGTGTACTGTCTGCGTCTAATTATGAAGCATTTTATTGTCCGAGTTTCAGGAAGTGCCTAGTTACCATGCTAGTTCTTAGCATTACTGTCAAGCCTCTGAAAGTTGTGAAAAGCGCTTATAAACTCATCACGGTGATTAATTAGGATGCTCAGAATGTATACGGTAAGTGAGGAATAGCACTACAAACCGTGACTTTAATAGACTAAACTTCTTTCAAGGCTCCTGAGGCTTCTCAAAAGTTAAAAACAGTAGATGCCTCTCCAGATCAAACCTGTGATTTTCTGAAATGATCAGACAGACTATCTGCACTGCTCCATTGCTTTCTGTCTCTGAAACATATTTACCACTTCTCTGACCCTTGTTTCAGTTTTGGAAATCTCATCTCTGTTCTCTCCGTTCCGTTCTATATAGCACCATCTTTTTTGGTAAAGTGATATAAAATGACAAAGCAATCACTGGAAAATAGTAGCTATTATGAAGCACAAAGTCCTTTCCGTACAAAGAGTCTGAACTTTGTCGAGTCAGTGCTTACAGTGTGTTTTCTAAACTTTTGTAAGTCCATGGGTTTGAATGAGTCAATTTTCTATGAGTCAAAAACATTACTGACCCAAACTTTTTTTTGTTTTGTTTTTGCCCCCACGGAGTACTATTAAAAGGCATTAAAGGTAAAAAATAAATAAATAAAAATAAGCTCTGATTTCACAAATCTTGAGTTGAGGAATTACATTTACACATAAAACACATAAACTTCACCCACAACCAGATTTGCAGATTTTACAGGTGCTAACTTGGGCAGTATTTGTGGACTAAAGAAGAAAGTAAAAGGGGAAGAGGGGCGTGAATGTGGAGGTATAAGGAACAGTGATTGGTCTAACACATCAGTTCCCAAAGTGGGGTCCGGGAACCTCAGAAGCTTAGTAAGGAGGCCCACAAAGGTTATCCACACAACAAGCAAGAAGGAAAATTGAGTTTTAAGTTTAATTTACATAAGATATTTGTTTATGTCCTTATGTTAGAATTAAGCCAACAGGAATGTATTGTTTTACCATATAAATCTAAGGAAAAAACATTACATATTCTTTTATATATAGTGTGAAGGGGGGCCCTGTGTGATCTTCGCGTCGATAGTACGGCTGAGGCACAGCAGACTTTGGGAATGGCTGGTTTAACAGATATACAAACTTCAAACTGCCCCTTCAGCCAGGTGTTTGTGATCAGAAACACATGGCTGGTCTTTTGTGATGTCACTTAGTAATTGAAATTACAGTGGCAACTGGAGGCAGCACACACTCCGTTTTTAAGTGTTTTTGAAAAGCTGCAAATATGCCTAGTTTGCACTAAAATAGACAAACAAATTACCAGGAACAGTTTTAAAACACCGTATGCATCGTTTAGTAGAAAAAAAGCTCCTTTAAGGCTTCGGGTAGATAAAATAAGACACAATAACACACATATGCTCATCCAAACTTTCTTGTAGTTAGTTAGAAGTAAAATGCTAAATCTAGCTGCAAGTGTGACTTTAAGAGCCCCTCTGAACAGACTTCACTGTGGATCAAGTCGGCGGTGGTTTGGCTTTGGCAGCTATGGAAGTCTGCTGGGATGTACTAACAAAACCGAGCACAATCCTCAGCGTTAAACATGGCTCCAACATTCCAACGATAAAAACACATTTCCCTCTCTGTCTGTCTCCTCTGCGGCTTTATTCAGAGCGTGTTCTCTCTGGATAATCTCCAAGCACCTGTTGGGCATGTCAATTCAAACTAAGCTTCGCCATGTTTCACACCTGATAGAGCTCTGCATTTATCTCCATCTCCGTTCATAAAAATAGGAGCCCTTGTTGCCCGTTCCTCCCTCGCCTCCTGCTGCCACTTTACATTACTTCTCTGTGATCAGGAGGTCACCGCACCTGCTACAATCTGGACCGGTGCAGACTCGGCTCAGATAGGTAAGAAAGTAAAATAAACTGTTTTCTAAATCTGTAAATCTGTTTTTAAAAAAATTGGAAGTAATGTCCTGGCTGTAATGTTGTATGTGTGTAAAGGCAGCACAAAATTAGACCACTGAGAGCTGTCCACATCTAATTTTTTAGTGAATTGTGAAATGGTGGTCCACCCTGCTTCACTTCTGTATCTGAAAAGCTGCTCTAAAGCTGTTCACAAGCCTGAAAATATCCTCCATATGAATACTAGCAATGTGCCAAAGGGTTTGAGAGAGTTAGAAACGAGTTAGATTTAAATAGGCCTACCTTCTTCCTCCTTTCACAGTTTGAAAACCAGTTACCATAAAGAATAGAGGGAGAGCCCTGAGGAGTGTGTGTTTACAGTTTTTATAGTGTGTATCAGGGCGTGTCTGAAGGAGGATCTTCTGGTCAGCAGAGCGTTATCTTCGTGAGCTCCCAGGCAACAGCAGGGCCACAGGAACTCGCAGTCCTGTCTGAGCATCAATGTCTTCTGTTGTATTCTATGTGTGCGCCGCACAGAACACTACCTGAAGTTTCTTAAACTCGCCCACTTGTTTTATATGGTACATCAAATCTCCACCATTTACAGACCATCCACTGTCTGGAAACATGAGTGCAGGTAGGTGAGGAAGTTCAGCTTGTTGATGATGTTGCTACACTCAACATCATCATCCTGAATCACCACGTACTTCTTCAGGATCTTCATGGCATACAACTCCTCTGTGCCCCTCATCTCTGCTAACATAACCTGGCCAAAGCCTCCTTTACCCAGCACACGGAGGAAGAGGTCACTGAGTTTGACCTGGCCCGTGTTGGCGGAGGGCAGCTGGGTGGTGGAGTCAGTCTGTGAAATGTTCTTCGTTCCTGGGGCCAGCTTGGCTTTCTCAAATTTCTGCATAGTCTTCCTCATCCTCCTCCTGGCATAATAACTTAAACCAGCCACAGACTGGAGACTTCAAGAGCTCTGAGACTCCAAAAAACAGGGATCCCATCAAGTCATTGCTGGTGGTTCTGTCTAGGGCTGTCGCAGTTAAAGAATTTCCCTTGAGGTAACTTTACGTGCCCATAATAATACATGTAAACTGGTGTTGTACTTGAAAAGTGACAAGCACGAGTGACAGACATGTGTGTGCACACATCAGAAACAGCCACTTCTGTTCCCTACATGTAGTTTTAGAGACGAGTTACAAGTATATACTAATACGTAACGTTATAATGCTGTCTTGCACTAAACTCATGTAAAAAACTGGCGAGTGGCGCAGACTGGGCTGCTCCGCCGACAGCGCTCCACAGCATCTCAAACACTGATCCAGTACCACTTCTGCTTCAAGTAAATCTGCGACTTTTCCCATCTCAACACGCCAGAGCCTATCATTAATTGTTAAAGTTGCAAAAAAAGTCAATCTTTATTTTTATATATATTTTTTTTTCCCTTTATATAATGACACAACCCACTACTTAGAGATAACTCCCATGTGGACCAACCAACGCGCTGGAAGTCTGAACAAAAAGGGTCCATAACAGCAGCAAGCCTTTCAATATTCATACACACTTGTTCTCAAAGTGCAACAGATCATGCACGGTCGGATTTCACTGTTTAATATTGAAGGCAAATTCTCTTTAGAATTACTTATTTATGGATGCTATTTTGAACTCAGATCTCTGAGATTTTCCCCAACTGCCACGCTGGTTTAGAGCCACAGCTGAAGCCACCCAAGCACAAAGAGTTCACATGATGAGCGCACGCTGCCACATAGACACTATACACAACATGACGTATGCATTAAAGCAACAGGATTTCCTAGAGCTGTTTTGACACTTATAGAGGCAAAGTCTGGCTTATTCAACATGCACAAAACCTTTGAGTCTCCAAGAAAAGTAAAAAACTGAACCGACGCAGACTGAAATGATAATCAACATAGCAATATACTTAAAGGTGCTGTTTCTGATTTTTACTTCTTATGTCTTACGTCTTAAAAACATGAAAAACAGAACTAGTTCATTTTAAATGGTTTGCAGTGGTTCAAAGTTATTTCTCACTTACCTTATGCATTCCAAGCATCCTATTATTATTATTTATATATATTATTATTTACCCCAATGAGTTTATTAGTGATTTTCACAACTTTCAGAGGTCAGAGCGGAGTTTTGCTGTGACGGTAAAGCTAACAACTTTACCTAACAACTTTTCTGACTTATTTTGACCTCATGAGCTGCTTATACAATATATCTGTACTCGGGCAAGCGTACTTTTGCTCAAATACATGGGGAAAACATTGGGTAGAGGGCCTTTAAAGTGCATATGACAGGTTAGGCAACTCATTTAGATTTAAGATAAATGCTCTGGTTCCCCAGCACCTAACGCAGAGTTTGATAAGTTTGATAAGTTCGTAAGTTTGATTCGCACTCATCATTGTATGAGGTAGGCAGTACCACACGCCACACCCTAACACTGATGTGAATCCGGCCATTTTGAATCTAGAGATACAGATGTCTAAAATCTAGACCTCATACTTTAACAAACTCGTCCTAGGGTTTCTCTCCAGCGCCCCATGTACATTCAACATAGGACCGAAACATGTATCTACAATGTGACTGTGGCAATTTTGTTTATCAAATATCAAGCTATGTTGACAGACAACCTTCCCACTGAAGCACACCCTTCTGCGGCCGCAAGGGTTGTGGCCCTTCATCACTGCTTGCAGTTTTAATTGTTTTCTACTTTTCTTCACAAACAGCCACTTGACTGATTTACCACATGTGCTATCCCACCAAACCAAGTAATCATTGGAAAAATATCAAAAAGTGTCAAATGCACTTTTAATTAGGGATTCGAAAGGGGGCCAATATTTTGTCAACAAGATCAAATGAAAATAGTTGTTTTGAAGATTTGGAAATTTTGAATATGGAATATCTGTGATAAGAAAACAAATGCTACAAAATGATCTGATAAAAATAAAAGGAAAAACATGTTGCACTGTATTGCATTGTACGACCAAACCCACTGGTCATGGTGCAGCATGAACGAAGCTTCTGATGAAATGTACTTTTTGTTTTGATGTGTTCCAAGAAACATCACACATGTGTCATAGTTTGTCAAAGTGATTTTATCTTCATCTGAAAAACGTTCCCTCTGTTTTCTAATTGATTCCACCACCCAAGCATGAACACTTTTAGGAATAATTAAAATGATTATTTCTATTCTTCTTTTGGTACAATGCCGCAGAGCTAATCCCATAAAGAGCAGTTTTCCTCCCTGAGCAGCTCTGGGGTGGATTGGGATGCAAAGCGCTAGACAAGGACCCATTTCACCAACGCAATTTACAAGCTCTCCTTAAATGTGACGGTGCTAACGGTGGCAGCTCCACTTCCCATAAACGAGTGCCATTTTCAAATTATAGCTTACAAATGATGAGATACATTTCGCACATGCATAGAGCCACAAATAGGCGATGACAGTTTGTTTTATTTGTCAAATCTGGCAGAAAATCAGCGCATGAATCACACATCGCACAGCACACATGTTGTATATTGGTGGTAACAGCCTGAAGTGCTTGCGTCCAGCATCAGTGGCCCATATAAATAAACGTTGGTTGAACAAAAATGCTGTCTGCCAAAGGAGTTCCCGGGAGCTGGGTTTTGTGCTACTGATAATCCACAGGGACAGGCTGACAAAGATTAAATGTATGGCTCGAATGCGTAGTGCGGCCACCCCGTTAATTTAACATTAATTTAGCTCTGACAATGACGGAACGATGGAGGACTTTATTTGACAACATTTAGGAAAACTTGCAGCAATTAGTTCTAACATATCTCACCATGGGGAATACACTTAAAGATGCAAGCAAAGGGTCCACCTCTGATTGTTTCCATGAAGATGTATTGCGCTATCGAGGATGTTCCACAGTATGGCATTTAGCTAATCTAATATTTGTGCTATTACAGGCAGTGTGAACAATATACAAATATAATGCATTGTTTACTTTCGTCCAAAGGTACAGAACGTTCTGTTTCACACACAACAGTTGTAATTTCTCGTAATCCTACCTACATTTTGGTCATTTTGGTCAAGGCCACATTTCTTCTCAGTAGCCTCCTTTCATACAAGGTGCATGACACTCAGTCCAGGAGGATTTTAAAACACTGGTGTAATCACAATTTGTTAGACTCTGCGTTAGACTCTGCATTTGATTCTGCTTCGAATTTTGCTGTGTGCTGCCTTTAACCCGACTGTACAATAAAGATCTACAGAACGATTCCCGTGCCTCTGCGCCTGTTCTTCATGCAACAGAACAGAAACCAACAGGCGACATTAGACATTTTTGGTTGGTGGAGCTAAAAGCCTTTTAACAATGGAGCGTAGCCCCACTGCTGTTTTAAACAAGATTAAATGTAGTTAGCCCCTGTGGTGATTTATAAAAGCTAATATGAGGTTCTTTTATTTGTTTGCAGTCTCATTTTGAACACTCTGGTTGCCATTTGAACATTTTTAGTCAAGATTGGACGTGCTATGAAAGTGGGGCAAAAATCTTTGGGGGTGCACTGGTGATTGTAGGGGAGGCTAGTGCCCCCTCAGGCCCCCCTCTGGTGCCGCCCCTGAGTACAGATGTTACTAATTAAAAAGAGACCCTGGAAAACATGCATCCTTACTCTGAGCGACGGCAACTCTCCACAGATCTGACTCGTAACTTGACCTGTTGTCACCTGCTTCTTACTATGGATACGTTTAATGCCATACTGTGGAACAATCCAGCCAAAGCAGTCACATATTCATAGAGATGAGCACATAGCAGTGGAGCTTTCATCAATAAAGTTACATGCTTTTAAATTTGGGCCATACTTTCTATAAGGTAACGTTGAAGTGGTTGTTTTTTAAGATATACACATTTTTAATATTGGAAACTGTCATGTTGCAATAATAGTTGTCTAAAAATGTTATGTTAAATGTTTAAGTTCATTCACTTTCTGTGTGGTACTTTTGTTTTTAAGTATTTATCTTTATTTATACAGGGAGAGTCTCTTTTACATGAGCTCTCTTTTTTCCCATTTCAGTTTGGTGCGGAAAATTTTTAGACGTAGACAGTCATGAGATCTTGTTTTAAAAGTTCCCGTATCAAAGTTCAACAAACAAGTGAGATATTCAGGCAGTTTATCAAGTAGCTCCTTATAAATACATCTTATTTTATTTTGCATGTCAACAAGGCTCGTCACAGTAATCACTATATCAACTATATATCTATATATCGTTCAATATATGGAAGCTGGAACGATTTTTTGGGAGTTTTCTTCGCACTACTGGGTATTTTTTGGTTATTTTTTGGCTATATGATAAGATTTAAGCCGTAAAAAGGCCAGATTAATAACTTCTATGACTCATTACAGATGCAAACTAAGAACTAAAGTGTTTCATTCTGCTGTTTATTCATTGCAGCTCATGATTTGTAACAACATTGTACATTTAGAATAGTTTTTGTGGTTTAAATCTGCTCTTGGGTTTTTGTGTCAGAGGCATAAATTACTTTCAGTATTACCGCGTATCGTCTATATTTAGTTCAGCGATATATCGAGCTTCAAAACGTGTTATCGTCAACCGAGTTATCTAGGCACATATGAAATCCCAGCCTTCCTACAAGCTGTCTTTGCAGATGGAAATACGGAGTTGTGATAGTATCCTTATAGTTACTGGCATGTTTTGCTTGTCACAATTACACCTCCCACACATTGTCTATATCAGTTCTATTTCTGCCTCGCCTCCATGTAACGTGTTGAACGAGAAGAAGTTGGACATTGTTGTACTGAAGGAACAAGCCTCATTCACATTTTCGTATCTGGTAATGCATTAGTTTAGAAACTTTTCAAGGGTCTATATTGTCCTTTCTATACTATGACACGGTTTATATCCGGAGCCCTGCAGGTGTCACTACGACGATAACAGCTCTTGTCATGTACATCGCCCTTTGAAAGGTCACCCTTAGCTTATTTGCCCCTGTGTTGGATAAAAAAACAGGCCAAATGGTCGTTGTTGGAGAGACAGCACCCTTGGGAGACGTTGACTCTGGTGTGACGCAGCAGACGAGGGTGCTGCCCGGGCCTCCCCTCGAACGTTGAATCAGACGGGGAAAATTGTGTAACCCTATGGAGGAGGCGAATGACAAAATGACATTGGGTTACACTTAAAGGTCCTATATTACGCAAAATTTACTCCAGTTTTTTACCATGTTATAATGTTGTTACCTCATCAAAAACACACCTGGAGTTGTGTTTTGTTTCATTCACACATTTTTGAGTAACGCTTTATTATTAGTCTGTCTACATCTCCAAAGCTCAAAATGCTCTGCTCCACCTTGTGATGTCATGAAGCGGTAGTTTTCAAGTTAACAGCTACGTTTTACCTTTTGCTTTGGAATTTTGGTAATTCCAGGGCTAAAATTTTCCAAACAATTCTAGTGAAGGTGTTTGGAGTTTAAAAACACAGTGGAACACTTCCTGTATCACCAAATGACATCACAAAGTGGAACAGAGTGTTTTCTGTTTGAGAGAAGAACTCAAGGAAACAGCATTATAACAGCGTAATATGGGCCCTTTAAGACATGGGTTTAAGACTTTAAGACTTGCCGGGCCTGAAACGAACGCTTATTTTAAAAACAGACATATTAGCCGCGGTTATATCTTCGACTTGCAGTTCCTCTGACATAGGATAAATTTAATCCTAATCCGATTCCTACTTGTCACTCCCAAAGACAACTTCAACATTTTTAGCTGGGACTCAAAATAAATGTACTGAGACAAAATTGTAATAAAATGCACACCATATAAAAAATAACACACAATCTTTCTTAATAA
>KN482763.1:14645-33043 GCA_000787095.1 Periophthalmodon schlosseri | reverse complement strand
CCCTTCCCCTCCCTTTCCCTCCCCCTCTGACCCTTCTTCCTCTGTCTGGAGTTCACCTTTTCAAACCTCATCGATCCATCACTCGCCGCTACTTCCTGTTTCACTTCCTGTCTTCAGACTTCACTCACTCTGACAGCCAATCACATCGCTCCCCTGTCCGTCTGCCATAGCCAATCAATAATCACTACAGATTCTTGTTCAACCGAAACATGTTTACGGGAGGGAAAGGCCTGCTCCAAGTTTGGTTGTCAAGCTTATCATTTTGCTGTGTTGGTTTAGTATAGATGTATTTTATAACAGTGGGGAAAATCCAGTGAAGGTAAAGGCAGAGAGCACCATGAGCACCAATCAGACCAATCTGGCAGCCAATTAGAAAGCTCCGTGATGACCCTGACAGCCAATGAGAAAGCTCCACTTTGCACCTGACAGTCAGTGAGAGAGCTTGTGATGAACCTGACAGCCAATCAGAGAGCTTGTGGGACTTGCTGCACTGTGGGTGCAAAGCGCTATGTGATTGATCAAAAATGACTTTATGAACTAAAGTAGGAAATTAGCTTGAAAACAAGAGTTTGGTACATACCTCTCAAGGTGAATGTAATAGTACATTCAATAAACTTATAAATCTTTGGATTCCTTCAGTGCACCTGGAACCTGAGCTCAGAAGGTTCAGATCTGTGTCAGAATTATAGACTGCATATATAAATGGGCATAGAATTGTCACCCCTTCCTCTGTAACTGCTGCAGTGAACCTTGTTATTTTGGTCTTAAAATGTTTGTATTGACCCGCTCTACATGATCCTAGTATTTTTATTTCACTATTCTGTCCGTAAATTAAGATATGAACATTAATAACGGACAAATTAGGCGCCTCCTTTTCCCCGAGGTCGCTCCCACTAGCGTTAGCAACAGACAGTGTTGAGTGACAGTGTTGCTAAGTGCCCACTCCGTGATAAACCACCATACAAAAAACATGAACATTTTGGGACATAGAGGCTTGTGGAGGGTTAGGGCTGTACTCAAAATATCAATATGTCAATATATTGTTACGACTTCTTGGCAGTGTGTGTATAGATACCAGATTCTGTACTGTGGTACTTTTAAACCAGGGGTGTCCAAACTTTTTTCACCAAAGGCCACATATTCAAATTATTTTTGAAGCGGAGGGCCACAAACTGGGGTCAATACAGTAATTCAGATGGGTGCATTATACATAGTTTGGACAAAACCGCATGCACATTTAATAAGGCTTGAAACAGTAATTTCAAGTCTGTATCACAATGCAATGTGGTGCTATTGAGGTTATAGTGGTAGAATTACTTAAATTTGTAGTAAAACGTTCTGCCTATCATCAGTTGGGCCAATTCTGCAGGGGGCTTAAGGGCCAACAAAAATTGGTCTGAGGGCCGCATTTGGCCCCCGGGCCATAGTTTGGACACCTCTCTTTTAAACAATAGTAATTCATTATGGTGCATTAAGGCTGAATCTTCTGAGCTGAAAAAGTGACTTGCTCATAAGGCACTTATATTCTGATAATAAGAGCATTGTGAGTATTTGCATAATATGTGGATTTAGGGAAATTGTTTTGTCTTGGTCAACATTGCTGTCAGTGGCTAAATGACCTAATATGCTAACAATGGGACAGGATTTTAAAATTGCTCAAATATCCTATAATAATAATTCTTAATTAGACCTTAATAATTTGACTCTCTCAACATTATGATGAACCAGCATTCTTCCGTCCCTTATCATCCTAATGTGGTTTAATGGAAAATTCTAACCCCACTCTGAACCCTCTCTTTGTCTAAATGAAATAAAAACACTGAATTATAGATGTATTAAAAGCCTTTGTGATGAATGTATGCGGAGTAAAGAGGAGAGGGAGGTCAGAGCGCATATCTAATGTTCTTTAGAACCAGGACACATCTGCTTTCTCATATCAAGCTTTAACAATGCACGAGATCATCAGGCTGTGAATGGTAGAAATATGCGCTAAAAGGCTATAGGTAAGAGACCAGTTACTAGGGTTGTTAAAAGTATTGAAAATCATACTACTCAATACTAAAACTGAATACTAGAATTAAACTAGAGACTCATTTGAAGCAGGTACTGATACTTACAGTCATCAGTCATATTCACAGGACAGAAATTAACTGTTTCTGAAAAGCTTTAGAATGATCTTGAGCTGTAGAACAAGTTTAAGACACATAGACTAGTACACGCCCATGGACCACTACGGAAACTACCTGGATGACTGAGGGATTACACAGATATAAGGCCACATGGGAATATAGAAAAGTACTAAGATTTAATATTGAAAAACACATTCTATTGCCTAAATAAAGAGTGTTTTTTATTATCATCGTGGTATCGGAATTGGTATTGAGTATTGAGTCTATTCCTTAGTATCGAAATTGAGTTTGAAAGTTTAGTATGAGTCATGACAACACTAATCTTTAATAATAACCAGTAGTTCTGTAGTTGACTAAAGAAATTCTTGGTTGAGTAAAAAGGAGGCGTGGCAAAAACTCTTACTATTGCATAACTCTGTCTGACCCTAGCTGCACTCACAAGACTACACCTGCAGGGTGTTCATGCAAAAACTACTATTTATGCAGAAAAAATTGCAAGGAAACATCAGATTTATGTACAAACTTGTGAATCATGAGTTTAATCTGCCTTTTTACATATAATTACCCAAAAATACTAAATCTTCAACTAACTCACTCACATCTCCTTTCTGCTGTTGTCTCATATAAATCCTCCATCTAAAAAATGTCTTTTTCGACTAATACACCATCGACCAATTAATCGACTAAATGACTAAAGGACTACAGCCCTAATAATCATATATTTTCATTTTTGTCTTGTTCCAGTCTGAGGCCAGGAGTCCAAAGAAAAGTCCAGAGCCCAACGTGGATCTGCTGGGACTAGGTAAGAACTATTATTGTAATGTTTTCAAATGCTCAGTTATACAATCATTGAAACATTTGAGAAATACATTCATTCTAATTACTTGAGAATGATAATGGATGTATATTGTAATTGTGTAAAAACAGACTGCTGTTTTTGCCTTACATTTTTTAGTATCATTTCATAATAACTACCTCTTAATTAGCCTTAACGAAGCATGAACAAAGACCTAATTCCCAGAAGCCATTTCCATTTTGATGGAACTGGCTTGAAACACTGGGAATTTATCCTAATCTGTTGACTAAATCCAGTCCCAATTCAGAATGAACAAACAGTTTATTAATCAGGCTTAGTAACTACTTAATTAAAGCTGCACTGTGTAACTTTTCTAGTGAATGGTCTCTCGTCTGCTTTTCTTATGAGGATGTTATTGCTACTCACAGTGAGAATGCATGTAAAATAACATTAAAATATGTCTGCTGCGTGCCGTCTGCATCTAATTATAAAACGGTTTATTGTCGTAGAATCAGGAAGTGCACGGTTAGCATGCTAGTTGTAGTTAGCGTTACAATAACGGCAAACCCCTCTGAAAGTTGTGAAACTCTTATAGACTCATCATGGTGAATAATTAAGATGGAATAACTTTGGACCACTGCAAACCGTTTAAAATGAATCCGTTTTGTTTTTCGTGTTTTTAAGACAGTAAAAATCAGGTGTAGCGCCTTTAAATTCTTCAGTGTTTCCGTTAAAGCCGCAAGTTAATCCTGCATTCCCCTCCCACACACATTTGACAGGAGCGCAGATAGCTTAATAACTTGTCAAACTTTGTTCAAACATTCATAAGCAAAACTGTCATTTCTCAATTACATTTTAATATTTCAGGTCAAATATTGTGACTTTATCATCCACCAGACCCGTGCTTCCTCTGCTCCATGACGTCTCCATATTACCCCTGACACTCTATACAGCTGTAGTCACATTCAATACACTTTAATACAGAGAGCATAGCTTCATTTTCCTGTGTGATTGGCAGTTTGCTACAAGCGTGTTTTCTGCCCTGGATCAGAAGTCTTCTATTGTACAAAGTTCTGGCGTCTTTTGAAATGCCTGGTGAGTTTGCGGTCTAATAAATAGTTTTGTTTTGAAATGTAAAAGATGTGATTGAAGAGTGAAGGGATGCCCACAGGAAACGGTGAAATGAATGAACCGCGTGTAAACATCTCTCTTCTCCAAAGTCAATTTTATGAAACGGTGGATATTGAAAAGTGATTTGTAAATGAAAACAAGCACTTTCCTGAAATGCTTTGGAGATAAGAGCTCGAAAACAGGCAAAACTTATCACTGGGTTTGTGACATTAGAAATAATTTGACTCCAGTTTGGCAGTGATACACATTAAATAGTTTTAATCCTGATGTCTTTCCTCATCTCCGTTTACTTACCTGGGTTTGATTTAAAGTTGCGCTATGTAATTTTTCTGGTGGGGGGTTTATCACCTGCTTGTCTCCATAAAGATATGAAAATATTGACAGGAATGTTTCACAATATGGCATTAATCTCATCTAGGTTGCATTTATTCTATTACAATTGCAGTTTGTGAGTGAGTTTGCCTCTCCACAGATCTAACTTGTAATTTGGCGTGGGGGTGGCACCTTCTTGTATTCATGGAGATGAGGTTAAATGACGTTCTGTGGAATATTCTAGTCAACGCAATAACATCAGCTCTATGGAGACAAACATAAAAAGGTTGTGGACCCTTAAATAATCGGCATAGCAATGTTTATAATAGTCCAAAGTCTTCAAAATGGCATCCATAACAGAAAATAATCCTGTCTTATTAATTATTTTACAACAAAAGTCTTTAACAGTGGCAATATAAATGTCTTCTTCTATGGTTTGATATCTTTTGGTTTTTTTTGAGACAATACAACATCTGATATTGTTTTGTATTAAGCCTGGTTTAAGGTAATGAAGAACAGACTGAAGAAAATAGACTATACTACTAAGATTTACTAAGACTTGCCAATACCAGTGTGAACAACGAGGATCACACATTTATGTTGGGAAATGACACATGGGCTCACAGACACTGAGGCAGCGCCAAAAAATATCGGTGCCAGATATTGGTCAAATGTTCAGCAGTAACAGATGACATCACCAATACCGATATCATAACCGATATATCGCTCTTTCCTGTCCTCCTCTGCCCTTATGAAAGATGGAGCAGCTGTTGCCTGGACTGGGTCTGAGTCTGAGTGATTTTCAGGGTCAGGTGAGTTCAAGTGCCTCTGTGTGTGTGCGTAAATGTTAATACTCCTGTCCACACACCTGCACATTCACCAGGCCACACACTCAAAGTGGCATTTCAGAGCTAGGGTTTCCTATCAGCCGCCGGCACTTGAACGCACCGCTGTATTTGACCCTCGTCTGACCACAAACCACCCGAGGCTCCGATTTAAAGGTCCTATTGCAGTATGCTAAATGGACTTTTCAAGCGTTTAACAATACTGAAATGTTGAATCTGAGACTAAAACATGTCTAGGATTGTTTTTTGTTTCATGAAAGCTTTGTTTAAGCCCAAGTTACTGGTCACAAATCCATCCCTGACTCATATGATTTTATATAGTGATTTTTTTCAGTGTTTACAATGAAGAAACTGTGTAATCCATACTTAAACCAATATCAAAATTATACTAATGACACAGTTTTTGACATTTCTTCAATAGTTTTATATGGTTTTGAGCTAAATTAGAACTAGAATGCCTAATATTTTACTGTTATATTGTGTTGATAATACCATTTGGTTTAAAGCCCCAGTATGTAACGTTTTAGCCAAACAATAGACAAAAAAAAGCATGTGTTTATTACACTGAAAAACACGTCTTTACTAACTGCGAGTGAGCTTCCATCTCCACAAACCTGACTCTTACTTGGTTTGGAGAAGGGCCTTTTTCTGCTTGTTTCCGTGGAGATGTTGTTCCTTTTGCTATAATACTCCACAGTATGGCATAAAACTCATCTATCTCCATGGAGAATGTTCCAAAGTATGGTTTTAACTTTCTATTTCCATGCAATTATGCAGATGACTTGCCACCTTCAGGCAGTTGCATACTGTTACTTCGAGAAAAAAATAAATGGGTTTTTTGATATGATTGTAGTATCAAGATTGGTGCTGAAATCAAGTTTGACATTTTCAAATCAAAATTAGATTATGAATTTAATCAAGAACCAGTTAATCAGGATTGAGTAGCCTAATTTAAGCTCCTATTATCAAACACACATTTTATTCTCTTTTTTAGAGTTTCATTTGACCTAGGGCTGCAATATTAATCGCAGTTGAATCAAAATATCAATTTGAATGAACACTGCAATTTTTGAAGGATTATAATTTCCTCCACAAACATCTTCTGTCTTATTCTGCATAAAAACTGCTAACCCTGTAGTGTCTATCTGCACAAACATGTTCTGAAATGTGATACTTGTATATAGTATTCTTGTATGTAGTTTGTCATATTTCAGTCTTTTTGTCAGTTCTCCTGGACACGTTTAAAATGTGAATTTTGAACAGAATCCTATTATTAAAACATAAATCACAAATCTAATCACAGTGCTTGTCAGAAAAATTGCAACTCTGTTTTCCCCCAAATTGTGCAGCTCTATTTGACACAGTTTGGAATTTCTACATTTATATCAACTTGATTGTTTAAAGTGGGGGTATTATGCAAAATTGTCTTTTTGGAGCTTTCTACCATGTTATAAGGCTCAAAACATGCCTGAAGAGGTTTATGCATGTTTGAGTAATCTAGCGATCTCTCCCAGGGAAAACAATAAAAGGTAACATGGTGATCTAAATATGTTCTAACAATTAATACCTCACAGAAGTGTAATTGTTTCATATCAAGATTATATTTTGAATTTAATCAAGAATTTATTTAAACCTAACAACAAATTGTATTCACATTTTAAACATAACAGTGAGTTTCTTTCTGATCACTCTTTAAACCACAATGCCATACAAATCTCTTAGATTGTTCAGCAATCCTCCGTCCTGGTCTCTGCTGTAGCTTTAGATCCTGGTCCAAAGCCAGAGGAGCCAGAGGAGCCAGAGGAGACAGAGTAATGCTGTGTTTCATAAATAAAAGATGGCGTATAGTCCGGGGCTGAGGGAGTAGATGGATTTCACAGCTGATCGATAAGTGTCTCCTTTGGGCGCGCTCGGGTCAGAGACTCTCACACTGACGGAGATGGTCCTTCTACAGCCGCAAACGTGCAGGTGAACTATGAACTATGAGAGGCCAGTGCTGACAAAATGAAGTTACAATGATGCTCCTACGAAATTACGATGAAAATTATTGCAATCCGTCAAGAATGTGCTAAAACGTACAAATGTTGTGCTTGAGATTCAGATTTTGGTACAGTATGTAACTTTCTGGAGGTGCAAGCCCACCCACTGTAAGGATGCATGTTTTTCTACATTTTTAAGTTAATGAAAATACTTTTTTATATTAATCTATATACATTTTGGCTAAAAAGGTACATACTTTTCCTTTAAATAGTCTTTACCATAGCCTTATTTCTTTACTTCACTGGCTTAAAAAAAAAAAAAGTTAATTTTGAACTGTTTGCAGTGGTACAAAGTTATTCGTCACTTACCTTCCAAGTATCCTAATTATTCACCACGATGAGTTTAGAAGTGCCCATTGCAGCTTTTCAGAGACCAGAGCAGAGTTTTGCCATGACAGTAAAACTAACAAAAACTAACATGCTAACACACAGTTCCTGATTATTAGACAATAAAAAGCTTTCTACTTAGATGCAGACAGTACACAGCAGACTTCCATTGACCTCAAGAGCTGCTTACACAATATATCTGTACTGGGCAAGACACATTTTGCTCAAATACATGGGAAGAAATCGGCCCTTTAAAATCTTAATCCAACTCAGAATTGATTTTTTTCCTCTTTATGGACGCCAATTTGAGGACTTTGACGTTCAAGTTAGGCTATTTTATTCAAGTTTTTCAATTGCTATGGCAACAGTTCTTCATTAGTCTGAAACTCATGGATATAATGCTGTAATGTAATTTTAAACCCAACAGTTACTATGCATGGCAAATTACCTTCTCCTCAAACATGTATTTACTGTTTTTCATCACATTTTTAACCTGTTTTATAATTGGCAATCATCTCACGTCCACCGGTAATTGTCCATCTTCCTCTGTGCAGTTATTCGTCATAAATTGTCCTGTCATTTGCAGCTGCCAAGGCAATCATTATTAAGATTCTAATTAGCTGTCAGTCAAGAGCACTTGCCTCTGCTCATGTATACGTGCCACTCGTTTGTTCTAAAAAACACAGGGAATTATGGGATACCTGTCAAATATATTGCCCAAGGACACAATGGCAATGGAGATAGAGGGGATCTAACCTACAATCATTGGGTTATATATACAATGCAATACATATACAATCAATTTTGCTGACAGTTGGTCCTATATCTTCTATGGGTTGTTAATTGTAACACATAACATTGATCACCATGTTACCTTTTATTGTTTTAAAAATGCTATATTTGCTGAAAACAATGTATTAAAATGTTAAATTAATTTTCTCAGTGCTAAGTTACTCCCCCTTCAGAGCGCTATCACATCACAGTCGGCTCGCATCACGCTAATGTAACTGCTGCACATAGCATCAGGTTTGTGAAGTTGTACTGTACTGTTTTTGTATCATGCTTTTGTATATTTATGGAGAATTGTCATGTAGGAGCATGGGTGACGTAGGACTTGTGGGCTGAGCGTCAGACAAAATCACACTTCAAATCGAGGGTTCGAATAGGGCCTGGGAGAGATCGCTAAATTACTCAGACATGCACGGATGACGTCTAAAACCTCTTCAGGCATGTTTTTGATGAACGTTATAACACGGTAGAAAGCTTCTGCACATTACCTGCTCTTTAATGATACCTTAAGCAACTTTTCTGGTGGGGGGTGGGCCAGCTCTTGTCTCTGTGAAGATGTTTCTTCACCTGGAATGTTCCACAGTATGGCATTAAACTTATCGCCCTTGCATTTATTCATCTACAGCTGTTTTTATTACTAAAATATACCTCAAAAAACATGCATTCTTACTATGGGTTGGGTCACCCCTGCATGGATCTGAACTGTAACTTGGCCTGGTGGCATCACCTACTTGTCTCCATGGAGATTTACAAGTATACTTTGGAACAGGGAAGTATACTTTGGAACAATGAAAGGAATCACATCTCCATGGAGACAAACTTTTGGGCAAGCCTCTACTAAAAAAGTTACGCAGTACACCTTTAATTCTACGCCATGCCAATTAACATGATTAACAAATTGAAATTAGACTTTAAATGGTACATGTTCAAAATTCAGCACGGTAGAAGGTGTTCAGCTTCTTATTATAGGCGACATTTTGAGGACTTTTCACCATTCAAAAGACAGCATATTCTGTTATAAATTGTTAATCGCTATAGCAACGGTATACATTTTTCATTATTCCTAAATCCATGAATAGACTTTTCTAGCTTCCTTCTTATATTTCACATTGATTGTACGAGGTGAGCTTGGTTTGCATTGAAAGGTCCCATCCCTGATCTCCAGAGCTGTATTGTGTCTGTGTTCAGTGTAATATCCTCTGAGCTGCAGACTGGAGGAGTGTGATGTCTCCAGGAGATAAATTGACTTTCTAAAGCTCAAAGACACATTCCTCTGAGCTGTTTTGTCAGAATCCCGCTCTCATCTATCTCTGTCTCTGTCTGTCTCTGCTCTGGACTGGAACGCATGCTTCTATTCATTTATTTTACAAATCAATAAATGTTACAAACTCAGTACATAACAGACAATGCACTTAACCTGATTTTTACTGTCTTAAAAAGTAGAACAGAGCTAGTTCATTTTAAACGGTTTGCAATAGTCCAAAGTCATTCCTCACTCACCTTATACATTCAGAGCATTCTAATTATTCACAGTGATGAGTTTAGAAGTGCTTTTCATAACTTCCAGAGACCAGAGAGGATTTGTGCTGTCACGGTAAGTCTAACAACTAGCATGCTAACGCTCACGTCCTGATTATCGTTCGGTTAAAGGGCCTTTAAAGAGAGTTCGGTTAGATACATCAGGAATAATAACAGGCCTATGTGTGAGATATTGACAAAAATGAATAGCTCTTTGTAGTGTTTTAAAAAGTATAGACGACATTTTTGACATCTTAATTGCCAAATAATAAAAAAAATACATTATTTATGAACACATTTTAAATATCAACTTGCTATATAATCTATAGGCATATGCACTTTTGTGGTGGATTTTATATTAATTCAGATTTGTGCAAAGTTTAAACCTTCACCAAGACATTCACAGGCACATTTTCATTCCTGATCGATTGCACAAATATAATCCTGATTATTGTTATTGGAATAATTAAAAACATACTGATATATTTACTTCTGTAGATGTTTAAATTGTGCATTGTAAACCGTCACAACATTTGAAATATATTTTAGTTTTTTCTTTAAATCCTACTGCCCGAACAGGAACTACAAGTGTTCAGAGTAAAAAACACTCCGCAGGTTACTTGTGTCTGAAGGTCATAAAGTCCTCAGAACTACACAAAGTCTCCCTCAAAGCACAATAGCAATAGCATTTTCCAGGTGGTACATAGAGTGTTAGGGGGCACTATAATTTCAGTAACACAATTGTAAAACGTCTTTCATAACTGTGTTCCCATGACGACCGCTTCAGTCCTGCCTGAAATTACGACACATTTGGAGCCATTACGGGTCAGTGGAGTGCGAGATGTCGGCCATTTTGTGTCATTTTCACTGTTTTTTTTAGAGCTGCGTCCGACTACACATAATGACAGTGAATCAGCAGAGAACAGGGTTATGGAGGAGAGAAGTGGAAATGTGCAGAGAAATCCAGCCATAAACACCAGGCGCGAGGAACTAAATATAGAAACAGAATTGGGGGCACAATATCTCCAGTCGTCACTCTAAATGCTAGAATCTCAAGTACTCAAGTAAATAAAAAGTGCTATTATAACTAGAGATCAACCGATATGGTCTCAAAGGCAAATAAGCTCTGCCAATATTTTTGGGCTGATATGTGGGGCCGATTTTGATTATATTCCTCAGATGATGTACCTTAAGTTTACTACAAACTCACCCACAGCCCTTTTTTACCACAAACCTTTAAAGAAAAGTCATTGTGCTTGTGTCTGCTATATAGTTCTAATCTATGACACCCGTGGATTATTATGTTATAATTTGCACATTTTAAATCACAATATTAATCTAAAACGACTTAATAAAAGGAACATGTTTGCTGACTACTGTGTTAGAAAACTGCGGTGTCCAGTGGGGGCTGATTTTTCTGTAAATGTCATCACAACAAAGCTGTCGGTCGCTCCTATGGATAGCTGCAGATCACACTAGCGAGCAACAGATTTTTTTTCATTTGCACCAAAATGACGACACGATACTGCTGAATATGCGCATCACCGATTTAGAAAATAAGATTGAAGAACAAAGTAAGTAGAGGGCAGTGGGCTTGTACTGGTGGCAGTGAAAACAGGGACTGATCAACAATATGGCCAACATCTTGAAAATAAGCAATTAAAAATTGGTCAAACATGCATGAACCACTTCAAAAACAACTTTGAGGGGGTATTCATACTAAAGTGTTAATATAAAGCAAACCAACCAAAATAAAATTTCATCCTGCACTGGAGAATTAAGGCCAATAGCTGATACGCTAAAAAGTCCAAATATTGGCCCGATATATCTCTAATTATAACTACTACATATTTCTGACACTTAAAGGACACATATTATGCATTGTTTTGTATTGTTATTGGATCTAAACATGCTCTTAAGTACATTTGGTTTGGAATTTCATGGTTTTAAATTTAAAACAATATATAATCAAAAGAGCTGGGCATAAAAAAATGTAATTGCGATGAATCACGTGCTTAAACTGCGATTAATAGCATGTTGCGCGCAAAGCTCAAAAAAAGATATAATAAAGGTCTTTTGGCTCCTAAATAGCTCTTTATTTTGCCATTTAGACCTAAATATACTGTAGTATTCACCCAATGTTTTGCTGTTTTGACTTGGATATGATTCTATGTATCCGGTACCAAATTATTTTAAATGAATTCCATATAATATCAAATGCTCAGCATTAGCCTATTTTATTATTTTTTCTAATACATTCAAATATAGGATTGGAATGTTTTTTAACATTTTGAAGTACATAATGAGAAATATGCTCTGAATATTAATGTCAGTGTAAGCACGCAGTAATAATGAATGTAATTTGAACTGGCAGTGATTTATGGACTTAAAACTGAGCAGGGTTTCTACCTCTGATGCAACAATCTTGGGAAAATTCAAACCGTATATTTTCCAAGGCTCAGAGGCAAAGGACTTTTTACAGAGGATTACTGAAACCAGCGTGAATGAAACGAAACACAACCCCAGGTATGTTTTGGCTGAGGGAACTGACATTTTGAGCTTTTAACCATGTTATAAGCTCAAAATGTCAATTTTGCGTAATATGTTTATACACCGTGAAGTTAGAAAGACATAATGATTGGCTGCAGGTGCAAGGGTTTAGGTAGTGAGGATTCAGATCAGAGAGTCCTTTCTTGATGGTAGTCGTGTATAGACCTGGTGTAGTCACTGTGTCCTGTTGGTTCTTTCAGTTACAGTTACTGCTAGTGAGTGTAATGTCACAACGTCAGTACACACTGGTCTGAACACGGATCAAACCAACCTCCTTCATTCAGTGCACACAACACTTTACCACACAATCAATGCTGCTATTATTTAGACCTAGTTTAAAGTTTTGCATATAACACGGGTAGACAACAAATTTCACTAATACACTCAAATTTTGCTATTTTTTTCCTGAGATTATAATTATAATGAAAACAATATTAATTAGTGGCCCAAACCATTTATTTTAATAAGCAACACTGACTTAAATCAACCAAAATGACCTTTCCATCTCCACCCTTGGACTTTCAGTCTCATTTCCTCTATTACAAGTGCCACGGTCCCTAAAATGTCTCCTGCCATATGAATCCTTTAGTTCTCATACTTCATAACCAGCTCTACTCCACTGACCCCAAAGCAGTCATTATTTTTGCTAATTTCATGAATAATTAAGGCAGGGCAGTAACAGTCGCAAAGTTCAGCAGTTTGCCGTGTTTTTACTGCTAATTACAGTGAAAAATCTGGCGTTAAATGATAAAATAAGTGAGCTAAATCTGGCATAGCGGTAGAGGTTTAGTAATGCAGGATCAAAGTTAACTCAAGTTGGTATTTGTCTGTTTAAAAAATGTGAAAAACAGAACTAGTTAATTTTAAATAGCTTGCAGTGGTAAAAAGTTATTCCTCACTTTCTTAATGCATTCTGAGCATCAGCTGTACTTCCTGGTTTGCAGACAATAAAAATGATTAGATGCAGACAGCACAGCGGTCTCATTTTGACATTAAGAGCTGATTTTACAATATATCTGTACAGGGGCAAAACTAATTGTGCTTTATTACATGAAAAAAATAACATACAGACTTATTTCATTTTGTCATTGTAATATTGTGTATAGTGTCCTGCTGTGCAATTTTGGTGCATGTTCTGATGAAACTCGGTGGAAGAGCCTCTCCTCTGTCCCTGTCGCTTTAGAGGAACTGTTTTTCAGGCACAGACTCAGCTCAGCCTCTCTGCTCCATAGAGATCCTGGGTCAGTTCAGGGACACCTCATTCCTCTCCCGAAGTTTGCAAGGGCTGAACCAGGGCTGAACAAGGACAAAACAAAATGAACCGGGACTGAATCAGGTCTAAACAAAATGAACCAGGACTGAACCAGTTCTAAACAAAATGAACCAGGACTGAACAAGGACTAAACAAAATGAACCAGGACTGAATCAGGTCTAAACAAAATGAACCAGGACTGAATCAGGTCTAAACAAAATGAACCAGGACTGAATCAGGTCTAAACAAAATGAACCAGGACTGAATCAGGTCTAAACAAAATGAACCAGGACTGAATCAGGTCTAAACAAAATGAACCAGGACTGAATCAGGTCTAAACAAAATGAACCAGGACTGAATCAGGTCTAAACAAAATGAACCAGGACTGAATCAGGTCTAAACAAAATGAACCAGGACTGAATCAGGTCTAAACAAAATGAACCAGGACTGAACAAGGACTAAACAAAATGAACCAGGACTGAATCAGGTCTAAACAAAATGAACCAGGACTGAACCAGGTCTAAACAAAATGAACCAGGACTGAACCAGGTCTAAACAAAATGAACCAGGACTGAACCAGGATTAAACAAAATGAACCAGAACTGAACCACGACTAAACAAAATTAACCAACACTGAACCAGGACTAAACCAAGACTAAACCAGGACTGAACAAGGACTGCACAAGGACTAAACAAAATTAACCAGCACTCAACCAGAACTAAACCAGAATTGAACCAGGACTAAACCAGGGACTGATCCAGGACTAAACCAGGACTAAACTAGGACCAAATCAGGACTAAGGCCCTCTTATTTTTTTGTTAAAACACATTGAATTACTTTGTTTACCAAAAGTGCTGTAAAAATAAATTCCTGTTGCTTTATAATGTTGTTGGTGGCATTTGTTAAGTTGCAACACTTCAGTTTTGAAATATTGTGCGTAAAAAACATCTCTTTCACCTCTTCCTTATCTCTCGCTCTCTCCCCCAAAATCGGGAGCTCGGGGGGGGAGGCTTTCTCGAAAATACGTGCTTTGGACCATGAAGTGTCTCTAATGTGAATATTGGTTTTATTTTTATGCAGTTTTTTCACAGATCTGTCCTGATGCCTAAACCTGAGCTTTCAAATCCTGTCAGACTGTAAATATAGAGACGCTTTTGAAGTTTCGCAGGATCAGAGTCATTACTGGAAAGAGGAGCTATTTTTAAAGTGACAGGTTTTCATGTTTTTATAATTATTATTTGGTTTGGTTGAGAATAATAAATAAAAATACAGGAAGTAGCACCCATCGATCTACAGTGCATTTCGGTCAGCACAAGAATATTAGTAATTCAGTTCCAGTGAGCACAAAATTAACTTGTTGCAGTCTGACAGAAAAAAAAAGAAACAAGAGACATCCCTAATAGATAATGGTCTGGTGTATCTGTATCATTCTTTTCAGCTTCTTCTCAAAATAACCACACTATGGATATTAATTAGCACGTAGCTGGTTAGCCTCTGCGACACCTTTGAAGTTTTATTTATTTTATTTTTGAAAAGTCTATGGGAAAAATGCATGGAAAATTTACTTCCAGTCACTGTTGAACTCCATTGGAAACGCAGCTATTTGTGAATTTTTGTTGAAGAAGAACCATGTGGAAGCCACTGCTTGTGACTATATCAGACAGCTGTTTCTCTGTCATAGTGCAACATCACAGCGAAAGACTAGGTGGGCGGGGCTGAATGTTTATTCTGAACCACTTGAACCATTCCCTCATGATTCAAAAACTGGTACAGGCCCATTAATTAGCGATGAAAATTTCAATTCATTTATTTATTTTTTTTTCAAAGAACATCTACTGGCCTATAATTGTGACCTTGTATTTATGTATTTATTTATTTTTAAATTAATGATATGTCCTCACATATCCAATTATAAAAAGCAGTCACTGGTAAATTAATATACTTTGGGCATTTTTTTCCAGATGGTCCAGACAGCAGCAATGGGCGGGGCTCCAGTCCGGCTGAACCAATCACCAATGAGGTGGATCTTTTTGGACCAATGGTATCGAACCCTCTGCCCTCCTCCAGCACACAGCCCTCACAGGTAATACAACTCTTTGATTTATAAATGAATAGTTTATGCCATCGAACATCTTTCAGGACAGTCACCGATACAGATATCATGGTCTTTGCTGGAGCTATCAAACAGTTTTTGTCATGGACGGGCAGACAGAGTTATGAATCTAAAAATGCTCTAAGAAAGCTCCTATCACCTAAAGCTGATTTAATACTGATAATTTGGACTTTTAATGCATGTTTCTCTTAGATGTTGCATTTGTTTTCATTAGCAACTAGAACCAATATGTTGGCAGGTGGCATTTTTGTCAAAAAACAATATACAAATCCACATGATTATTTTAAATATGACGATAACCAAGCCTGGGTGGTTAAATAGGTTTTGATGCTGTTATTAAACTTGTTTCGTTTTGGCGTTTGTGATTTCAAAGATTAAATTATATTTTGTGGTATGTTTTGTTTCATTTAGATAGACCTATAGATATGACCATAAGCCCGGACATCTTTGTTTTGACAATTGAAAGGCATATGCTGCCATAGAATTCTGACCTGTCCTCCGGCTCAGTGTGTTGTGTTAAAGGTGCCCTATGTAACTTTTTCGGATGGAGGTACATCACAATGTGCCACAGTATAGCGTTAAACTGCAATTATTTCTTTATGTGTGTTTTTTTATTTTACTCTACTCATGAATATCTTTAAAAACATGCAGTCTCAAATCTGAATTGTAGTTTTCTTTGGGAAACATTCTTGCCAATGTAATAGCATATCCACGGAAACAAGCAAGTAGCGTAGCCTCCACCAGAAAAAAGTTACATAGTGCACCTTTAGAGCTTCAGAAACAAAAGTGAAACTTTTAAAACATGTTAATACGTTGTTTTCATCAAATATAGCATTTTCAAAACAATAAAAGGAAACATGGTGATCCAAATATGTTATGTGTTAGCAGTTAATACCCCATAGAACTAAAATACCCCCCCTTTTATACTGACCACTTTTGACTCATTTAATTCAGTTTCTTTCACATGTGCTGACAAAGACGACATTCAACTTTGATTTGAATAGGCCCAGTAATTATAGAGAAATTAAACGTGAACTAAACATCTGTTATTTGACATTTTAAAGTAAGTTCTACATTTTAAGTCTGACCTGCCTCCGACTTCCATTTTAAGCTATTGGCTCATTTGAATGGTATGAATTCCCATGAAAACGACCTATTGAAGCTTTAATCCTGTCGTTATCGGCGACAGCAGACAGGACCAAGGCCTATGGGACTTCAGTGTTGTATGTGTTCTAATGCAGCCAGCACCACTCCACTGGATCAGCTCAAAAACAGACAGAAGCTAATAGACCACGGCTTTGTCTGGGTGAATGAATCAAAGTCCTTCAGTACAATGAGAGGAGAGAGGGACAAGAGAGAGGGAGGAGAGAGCAAGAAGAGAGAAAGTGGGGGAAGAGAGAGGGAGAGAGGAGTATGAAGGTACAATTGTCCCAAAAAGTTTGAATGTGTAAATGTTGATTTGTACACTGGTAAATAGAAAATATATATACTTTTTACACTTGCAAATTTCATTTTTCACTTACAAATATCGTTTTACACTTACAAATATCGTTTTATGCTTACAAATTTATAATTTTACACGTACAAATCTGAAAATTACACTTTCACGAGTTTTGAGACATTCGTTGCGCCGAGTTTGTCTCAAAACAATTTGTAAGCGCAACGGCTGATTTGAACATGAAGACAGCAGGGGCGGGGCTAGAGGGGACCGGGGTTGCTGTGGCAACGGCTAAACTGGTTGATATACAGTAAAGGAGCAGTTAACCTGAATTCAGACAGTATATGATATTATGATGTGCATTATTCACCTTTTTAATAAGTTGTATACCAAGGTAAATTGCGTAGATAACACTTTTTTAGCCACACTGGCTTTAACAAGTTTTTTTCAGAAAACGAGATGTTACCATTAGTTAGCGCCTTATGCTAGCGGACTTTTCCCCGGCTTTTTCCTGCTAATAAGGCCAGTGTGACATTACGAGTGGTTACAAACACTGGCCCCTACATTTTTAGCAACAACACCAGTCCAGTTAACCTGGAGAAAGGATTCATAAAGGCACTTATTTCAGAACAGAGCAAGCTCCACATAATATAGCATTGAGTTTAACAATGTGAAGACATAACATACGTTTAGTTTAACAATGTGTGTTGTGGCTTCTTTCAGTGCGGCTGCCTGGCTGTGAGCCCCGCACCTGATTCATTAACTTAACTGAACAAAGCTGAGCCAGGAGTCTGTTGCCACACTGCTGGTGGGGTGATGAGCCCTGGGTGCACTGGCTGGGTGTGAGTGCGTAAATTGGGACGTGCGTCTTGGGTAATGCGCTCCCAGTTTTACTCTAGGCTTTGTATGTTTCAGGTGATTTGAGGTTGTATGTTTCAGGTGATTTGAGGTTGTATGTTTCAGGTGATTTGTGGTTGCTCTGCCTGCAACGGTGGAGCTGTGGCACTGATGTGGGCACGACTGCTGTTTGTCGTTGTCTTTTGACTTTTGTTTTATTAACCATAATATTATATTAGTAAAATAGAAAATTGGTCAAGAAATTGAAGGGGAAGAACGACGAGAGACAGAAAGAAAAGAGAGACAAAGAGAGAAGGGAAA
>KN482763.1:0-11215 GCA_000787095.1 Periophthalmodon schlosseri | reverse complement strand
CGCTGCCAAACTTGCACACATCACTGATTAAGAAAATAAAATTGGAGAACAAAGTAAGTACAGAGCATAGAAAATAAGCAATTAAAGATTGTTCAAACATGCACGAATCACTACAAATACAACTTCAAGTGAGTAAATGAGAAGGGGAAACTACTATAATATGGTTAAAAGCTCTGAAAAGTCGATTTTGTAGAATAGGTCTGCATTAATGCAAAATAATGAAGAAATAGTTTCACCTTAGTTAATTTTTCTTACAGGCAAGACACAAAATTTCATGCCAATTTTTGTTTCATAAAGGAGCAAGGAGGCTCACATCTTTACAAAGTACAGGAGAAGTGTGTATTCTGGAGCCCAGGAAAGAACTCAGTTTCAAGTTTGGTAATATATTTACTATCTGCATTTTGAATCATAGGATAATAAATAACACTTTATTTTGGCTAAATATACTTTTAGTGTTTTAGTCATTTTTTCCTTTTTTTTTTTTTTTTTTTCCTTTTTCTTGAGCTTTTAATAAATTATTAAAAACCAAAGCATGTGTTATTCATGCAGTTTCTGTCAGACTGGGCCTCTGTGTCACTGTGACCTGTAAACTGAGGGGTACTGATTTGGGAACATCGAGTTCTGAATGAAATTTGATTTTCAATTTTTTTCCTCATATTTTTAAATGCTTCCGCTTTTTCTGGTACAGAAAAATTTGTTGCAGGTTCAGAATCAGAAAGTTGGTAGTTATTGGAAATATCTTGGCCATACCACCTTGAAACATCCCAGAACCCCTCAGATCTCGGAAGCTAAGCAGGTTGGGCCTGGTTAGTTCTTGGATGGGTGACAGGAGGCAAAACCAGGTGTCACAGTATAAATGATCGGTGGTGGTCGAAGAGGCCAATGCTGGAGATTGGCAGCCTCGCTTCCGTCAGTTTGCCCCAGGGCAGCCGTAGCTACAATAGTATTTTACCACCACGAGTGTGGAGTAGATTACATGTTGACCCTGTGTAAAGTCGCGCTGATGTGCGAGTAAAATTACTGCAGCGCAAATGAATCGAATTTGGGCGATGTGCGTTTTGAGCAAGCACTCACACTTCACAGCCGGAAGGTTCCAGGTTCCAGGTTTGACTCCCAAGACCAGACCTTTGTGTGTGGAGTTTGCATGTTCTCCCCGTGTCTGAGTGGGTTTGCTCCAGACACTCCCACATCAACCAAAAACATGCACAATACGTCAAATCCTCCAGCTAAGATAGTCCTGACCAAGACGCCCTGCTTCTGACAGGTTATGGGGCACTGATGGATGGGTCAAATGGGCTCATAACACAAATTAATCATACGTATTCTGTGACAAGAGTTGATCCAAATTGCAGTGTTGAAAATACTATTATTCCTGGAAATGTGAGTGTTGTTGATTTAATGTGACTATAAAATGGACTTTACTTTGACCGGGGCTTTAAAAATGATCTGTGATGTACCAACAACTCTCGCCGTTTCACAACACATTTGATTTAGCAGCTCAATATAACAGAATAGCACCATTTCTCATTGTTTCTATGGCGCCCGCTACAATGGACAATAACCCTCTTTAGTTTTTCAATATGAGAGGAAAGCTTTGGGTAATATGTATTCATTGGGAGCAGAGAGGGGATGAGCGTAGAACGAATGATTAAATGCAGATGATTGAAAGAGATGGAGAGATGGAGGGATGGAGAGATGGAGGAGAGAGAGTTAATAGAACTGAGACCCCCCAGTGAGAGCTACGGTGGCCACGGAGGACACATTTCATTTTGTGAGTAAATAAAACAAAGGGGGGCTGATGGTGTGGTGTGAAGTGATGCAAGAGGCAGAGGTTATTTTCAACATGTATTTGAGACTAACATCAAGGACTAGGCTTTGCATGGACTTGGATCAATCTAAAGAAAATACAATAATTTAAAGCTACAGTAAATGTAACTTTTTAGCCAAAAAAGCTTTTTTTTTTCAATTTGGTTATGTTTATTGCTCTGAAAATCATATAAAAACATGCACCCTGACTCTGAGCAGGCTTGCATCATCATTGCCTGGCGAATCCAGACTGATATCTCTCTGTAGTTTTATACAGATTGATATCAGTCTGGTCTCATCGCCCTCCGTTGTGTCTCAAGCCCGACCAAACATGATCAGTTTTTTTCAGTAATACATGTGAAATGCAGCTAATTGGTATGATTTACAAATAAAATCAAATTTATCTCACCTCAGATTAACAGTTTTAATCCGTCCACTGCAGAAATCCGCATTGGTTTTCAGTCCCTTGTGTTATTTTTTTCCTTTTTTTTTTTCGATACTGGCAAACCATGCCTATTCCGATTGGCTAATGCACCTGTCAATCACACCCATCTGACAATGGGGAGATTCACCCGTGACCAGACTCACATCTTCGTAAAGTATTGAAGAAGTGTGTATTCTGGATCTCAGGCGAGCATCGTCACTCTTATGTGGCTCTGGGCCTTCTACCTGCTTGTTTCCATGGAAATGTTGTTCCTTTGCCTAATCTTCCACAGTATGGCATAAAACTTATCTAGCTCCATGGAGAATGTTCCGAAGTATGGTTTCATCTTTCCATTTCCTTTCTATTGCTTATATAGCGCTTTTGCATTCACTCAGTCACTCAGCATTACTCTGCGGTGGTAAGCTATTGTAGCCACAGCCGCCCTGGAGCAGACTGACAAAAGCAAGGCTGCCAATCTACGCCATCGGCCCCTCCAACGACCACCAACACGCAGGTCTGATCTGTGGAGAGTTTTTCCAGCTATTGTTTTAGCAATTAAAACAATACAAAATTGAATAAATGCAAGATATAATTTGAATGGAAAACTGTGGAACACTCAGGTAAAGTAATAACATCTCCATGGAGACAAGCACCCTCCACCAGAAAAGTTACATAGTGCACCTTTAGAACTGTAGTCATTATGATATAGCTTTATAGCATATTTATTTCAGTGCCTTATAGAGTTGTGGTGTTACAGCTTTAGATAAATACTAATGATATTGGTGGTTATATAAGACAAACATATGCAGAGCAAATGGTCCGATTCCTTCCTCTTCCTCATTTTAGCTCCAGAACAGGTCAAAGGTCGACACTTGGGGGAGCACACAGCACTATTCAAACTGGCTGCACACTGTTTAAAATGTGAATTCATACAGTTATAGTTTTACCTCTGAGACACATCTTCTCCTATCTCCCTCTCTTTCTCACCCTCCTCCCTTTCTCTCCCTCTCTCTCCTTTCTGTCTCTCCATCTCATTTCCTTATCTTCCTACCCTCTGGAATAGATTCACTACTTTCTTCCTGATCTCTCTCTCTCCCTCTTTTCCTATCTTTCTTTCCCTCCCCCTCTCTCTTTCTACCTTTCTCTCTCTATGTCATCCTTTAAGTATCCTCTCCTACCCTCTGCAAATATCGACAGGACTTCTTCATTTTGGCCCTCTCCTCCTCTCTTTTCCTGTCTTTCTCACTCCCCTCCTCTCTTTCTTTACATCCCTCCCTTCTGTCTCTCTCTGTGTCTCTCTCTTATCTCTTTCTTAAATGTATCCTCTCCTGCCTTCTGCAAATATCATGTTAGAATCTCTTTCTAACCGTCACAGTAAAGCTAACAACAGCTTGCATGCTAACCTGCACTTCCTGATTATTGTAATAATAATAATAATAGAAACAGACATCACGCAGCAGACTTATTTTCACACAGATATTTATTATTATTTTTGGCACACATATTTGAAATTTTGGTAATTTTGGTAATAAGATCATCTCTTCCCCTCTCCTGTCCTCCCCCTCCCTCCTGTTATCCCTCTCTCTTTCCTTTCCTTCCCTCTTCTTCCTCACACCTGTCTCTCTCTGCACCCCTCCTCTCTCCCTTTCTCAGCCTCTTTCACTTTTCCTTCTCTCACCCCATTCTTCTCTCTCTCTCTCTCTCTCCTCCCCTCTTCCGCCCTCTATCGCGGATAAAGGCGGTTGCTCTCTCCGTTCTCTCCCTCTATCTCTCCTCACACTAAGCCCATCCCTCCATCACAGCTGAAGTCACTGCTAATGAAACCTGTTCTCGACCTGCTTCAGACTTGATAGAAATGAGTATATGCTCTCCCTCCCTCTCTCTCCTTTTATCCTCTCACCCCCTCCCTCTCTTTGTCCTCTCCTGCCCTCTTCTGACCCCATGTCGATCCCTCCATCACAGCTGAAGTCGGTGCTAATAAAACCTGTTCTCGACCTGCTTCAGACTTAATAGAAAATAGTGCGTGTACACCCCGCTTCTCTCTCTTTCTCCCCCTCCTTTTCTCACCCTGCTTTAGACTTAATAGAAAAGAGTGTGTACCCCCTCTCTCTCCCTTCTCCCTCTCCCTTCTCCCTCTCCCTCTCTCTCTTGTCTCCCACTCTTTCACTCCCCCTGCTTCTCTCTCTCCCCTCTCACTGCATCTTCCTCTTTCTTCCCTCTCCCTCTCTCCTCCCCCTTGCTCTCTCCTTTCCCTCTCTTCCTCACCCATTCTCTCCCTGCTCTTCTCACCCTGCTTTAGACTTAATAGAAAAGAGTATGTGCTAACCCCCCCTTCTCTCTCTTCCTCTCACCCCCTCCTTCTCTCTCTTTTTGCCTCTCCGCCTCTGACCCCATTTCTATCTCTCCATCATTGCTGAAGTTGGTGCTAATATAACCTGTTTTTTGCTCTGCTTCAGACTTAATAGAAAAGACGTGCGTTCTGCAGAGAGCTACAGACATGACACAAACGTGAGCGGGACTGAACATAAACTGGTTCTCACACGAGGCTGGTGCAGGATGTTCAAATAGTGAATTGTGTTGGGACGATTTCCTGAATTTCATGCCAGTGCTGTTTTTTGGGGTTTTATTTTTCAGTAGCGCACTTTGCTTTACTTTGTCACAACCTTAGACAAACAAATTAGTCCTTTGCATACATTGTTCTGCATGTATGTCAATGGCAGAATGTTCAGCAGTCACCATGGTGACGCAATGCACACATTAGAAAACACAGCCAGAAAAGTATTAAGAGCTCAAGAATTAAGTATTAAGAGATCACTACAAGCGTTCATTGCCCCATATTTTAACAAAAAGGTGCAAGTGACTAACTGAAAAACTGTTGGCTAATGCTAGCTAGCTTGTGACTCTAATGTTATTTGAGAGACACTTGTTTAACAGCACAAATCATCTCACCTGTTGTAGCTTCAACTGAATCAATTATTTTTGGTGTTATAACAAAGCTCAGTAAATGACAGATCTACAGACGGAGCAGTGCCTCCAGTTAGCATCACACCTCCAAGGAATCGGCGCACGGCTCACATTCTACATTTAAGCACTACAGAAACTGTATGAAAAACAAGTTAATGTTACAGAATCTTAGAACTGGAAATGAGGAGGTTGAGGTTGTTTTGATGGGGGAGACATAGTGTTTGTGTTTGTTTGTCTAAGGGAGTATCCCATAATGCTTTGCGATGTGATGTCACAATCTATTTTTAGCAACTGTGAAAAGCTATTGACAAAGAAGCCCAGAAGCAATATACTTATCAGCCTTATCTAACCTGATTAACTTTGTTTTTGTGCAAACATTGGCATTCTTTGGCAGGTCCAGAGTGTCATTTTGGCCCAAATGAAAAAAAAAAAATCTGATGCTTGCTAGCTCTGCAGCTATCTAGTAGGAGCCGACAGCTTGTTGTGATAACGTTTATGGCGACGTACCATAAGCCCAGAAATCAACGGACTTGTTTCTTTTGTAAGTCGTTTTAGATCAATATTGCGATTTAAAATGTCCAAAATATAACATAATGATCCACGGGTGTCATTTAAAAATCATCGACCAAATTTTTTGTGGCAGCAGAATATAGGTTTTAGGAGCTTTGTGCAGTAGGAGTTTTTAGGCACAGAATCGCTCATCTTTACAGTAACACACACAGCCCAGCCCTGTTATTACTCTGCCAACAGGTCTTTATAATGCACTTCCACTGTAATTTATCTGCCCTCCTCTCCCAGCAGACTCAAGCCCACTTTCCCTCTCCACTGGGCCATGCTGTCCTCCTTTGCTCCTTCTCTCACCTTGATCTTATTCATCAGTGCTCGATCTACAAACACGTGCATGAATTACACTGCGCGCCAAGCTAACACGCTAATTCATGAGGCAAGATTCATGCTTGTTTGGGCTCTATTTTTCTTCTCTGCAGCCTCAAAACTGTTGCCTGGGATCCAGAACATACACTATTTAACGAAGTTGTATCTCTGGTCACTGTTGAATCTCCCTGAGTTCAGATGGGCGTGATTGACAGGTGGATTAGCCAATCAAGGACGCGCATTGTCGGTCTTTATTAAAACAAATATGGCTGCTTATGAGGAAAAAAGAAAGGAAAAAAATATCACAGGGGACTGAAAAACATCACAGATTTCTGTAGAATCTATGAGGGAAGCTCTACAGTGTGTTATTTCAAAATGGATGGCCAATAGTGTTGTCATGATACTAAAATTTCGATACTAAGGAATAGACTCGATACTCAATACCGATTTCGATACCACGATGATAGTAATACAAAAAAAAACAATAGAATGTCATTTTAAACGTTAAGTTACAGTACTTTCTTTTATATTACCATGTGGCCTTATATCTGTGTAATCCCTCAGTCGTCCAGGTAGGTTCCATAGTGGTCCATGGGCGTGTACTAGTCTATGTGTCTTATACTTGTTCTGATACAGCTGAAGATCATTTTAGAGCTATTCAGGAAAGGTTCATTTCTGTGACTTTTTTAGTATTGATACTGGCTCAAGTGAATATCTACTTGCAATATGAGTTTTAATATCGACTGTATATCTGATTTTCAATACTTTTGACAACCTTAGCAACCAATGAGCTCCTTCGTTTCACATGCGTCACTGACTAAAACAGATCTCATTGGACGATCATGTGTGGTTCTGGCTCGGGATGCGACGGAGGGAGTTGGGACCACACTGATATCTTCTATGAAAAATATAGAGAGAATTATCAGTATGGATTTGTCAGGCAATCAAAACTCTGTACAGAGAGAGGGAGAAATATTTCATGAGAGAAGAGAGCATAAGGCAGATTCGCAGAAACACAAATGAACGCGCTGATTAAAATGATGTATTGGGTATAGCGTTGTAATTGCACTTATTGTTGCGGTGATGTTGATTTCAAATGAAGGCAATCAAGCAGATGGGGAACGCCATTGTCTCTGAATCAGATGTAACTATCAGGCATTAGGCTGAGACTCTGATGCGTAAAATAGCAAATAATTATAATGAAGGGTTTGTGTGACTCCGTGAACAATATCAATAGATTCTAATGGGTACTTTTAGGCAGAATTGATTTTAAATATAGTGTTTTGGGTTTTAACAAAAGCTGCAGGTCAAAAGCTTAATTTGTCTGAAGTTTAAAGATGCACTGCGTAACATTTCTGGTGTGGGTTATATGCCACCTGCTTATTTCTATGAAGATGTTATTGCTTTGCTTAGAATGTTCCACCGTATAGCATTTAAAAAACGTTTAAGATGCATTCTTACTGTGAGCGGGGTCACGTCTCCACATATCTGAGCTGTACCTTGGCCTATAGTGGCAACATCTGTTTGTCCGCACTGAAGCAGTTTTTAATAACGCTCTGTGGAACATTATAAACAAAGCAATATTATCTCTACTGACGCAAGCAGATCCCTACACATTTTGCATCCCACGTTTAGTCCTGCGGGTCGACTTGGTTTGGTCCTGGTTTAGTCCCAGTCAAAAGCGCTGTACCTGATTTTACTGTCTTTTAAATTTTAAAAATAGAACTAATTCATTTTAAATGGTTTGCAGTTGTTCAAAGTTATTCCTCACTTATGTATCCTGAGCCTCCTAATTATTCACCTTGATGAGTTTATAAGCGCTTTTCATAACGTTCAGAAGCCAGAGCAGAGTTTGGCTGTCATGGTAATGCAAACCACAACTAGCATGCTAACAACGCAACAGCCTTACTTCTTGGTACGCGGAAGATAAAAACACTTTATAATTAGATGCAGACAGCACACAGCGGTCTCATTTTGACCCCAAGAGCTGCTCATACAATATATCTGTGCTGGGGCAAGACACATTTTAATTTATTACGTGAAAAAACAGGTACTGTCAAAATTCTGATGTGGCGTGTTAGAACAGTGAAGGACCTTTAATAACAGTAAAATCTGATCTAGTTTTTGAATGCTAGTTTTCTTCCAAATGTAAAAACTGCAGCCATGTGTGTATATTCGTGTAGTGTTTTGGTCTCTGGGGGGTAGCACTCAGGAAGGGGATATAAACTGGAAAATGGAGGATAGAGGGGAGAAAGAGGAGAAGGCAGCCCTCTGGGAGCCCACATCACTGCAGGTGTGGGGCTGCAAGACCAAAACAATGGATCATTATGAAATATGGGGTTACGGTTTGAGTGGTACCACCGTACAGATAAGGTCAGAAGGAGAGAGAGGAGAGACGGAAAGGAGGAGGAGGTGGAGAGACGTTGAGGAGGGATGCATGGAGAGAGGAGAAGGGTTTAGGGTGAGAGAGGGAGGAGGGGAGTAGAAAATGGGGGAGAAGAGAGGTAGAGAGGGCAGACATGGGGAGAAGGAGAAAGGTAAGGAGGCGAGAGGGGAAGAGAGATAGAGGAAGAAGGTGAAGAAAGATAGAAGAGAGGAAAAGGGGGGTGGACATGGAGAGAGTTAGGGGGACCACCTGCCAGTCACAACATAACTGTAGTGGACTCAGATACAATATAATGGACTGGTATATTTTTGCAGCAGTGTAGTCTGGGAAGAACTCCTGTGCCCTACATTAATACTGGCTCCATGGATAAAACTTGAGGTGATGTTGGTAACTTTTTGGTGCAGTTTTTGAGACTTTCTGAGCTAAAAACCCAATTAACTATTGCAGTTCTCCAACAGTGACCAGGGTCGAATCAAGGTCTAAACTAGAATTACACCAGACTAAACAAGGACTGGGTTAGGACTGACACATAACTTTCTGAATTTGGCACGTGACCTGCATGATTCAACGTAAATAGAAAATTAAAACCGTACTTCAGAATATTTTCCATGGAGATAGATATGTTTAATGCCATATTGTGGAATATTATAGTCAAAGAAACAATGCTTCTATGGAAACAAGCAGAAGGCCCTCCTCCAGACCAAATAAGTCAGGTTTATGGAGATGCAAGCCCACACACAGTAAGGACACAAGTTTTTTAAAAAAGTTTTTCAGTGTTAATAGTGAAAATTAAAACATGACCTGATCTGATTTGTCTGGGGCACTGGTGGGTCAAATGTGAAGGACAAATACATTACGCTAACTGCATATGAATCTGTGGATCAATGTGAATTCAAACCATACTTTTGCTTTTGTCAGGTTCCTCTTAAATGTGCTTGTGTTGTACCTCCTCTTCAAAATGGCGTCTTGTTGCGTGCAGTGTAACATGGACAGACTTGGGGCTTGTTCTGTAAACATGTGCAGTAGAGGCCTTTATTTGTGTCTGATGGTCAGAGCCTCACAAACACTACAGTGAATCGTAATGTAAACAAATAGGATTTCCACAGGACCACATGCATTATGCAGCAGCCATCTTTGAATTTTAAATGTTCCCATGTCCACTCTTCAAACAGGCAGCCTTTCAAACACAAAGAACTCAGCAGAAACACAACAGCAGTGGATTTGTACACACGGATTCTGAATTATAGACTGGGTTAAAAATGTAGACAAACATTCTTTGTTATAACTTAAAGGTACACCAAGTAATTTTTTTGGAGGAGGTTCTGCTTGGGGATGTTATTGCCAGGTTTCAGATGATATCACAACATTCTATAGGCCAATAATATTTGATACAGTCGGCCACAGGTAAAATTAATATTGTTAAAATGCAGATTTGTGTTGTAATAAAGCGGGTTTTGGAGTCTAGTCACTAGAAATGATGAGGTTCAGTATTTGAACATTTTTATCATTCTTGTAAAAATACCATGTGATCAAAAGGTAAATCTATCTCTTGTTCTCCATCTGGGGGTATGACATCATCATATTCTAGAGTCTGAAATCCATCAGTTGCTTTGCGTATTTGCCTAAAACGTTCCTCAGCATGGCATTAAACTTATCGTCATGGAAACAAGCATGTTTTAGACCTGGTGTAGATCTGTACTCAGAGGCTGTATATTTCTCATGTAGCACTGGGTACCACTTCGTCTTTGGATGGTATGGGAAGAAGTAAGGCTAACCACTCTGCCACAAACCACCACTGAAACTGTAGCGTCAGAGTCTATAGACTAAACTTCTGTGCAACTTATATTACTATAGAACAGCTTCCTGGACTCTCCATTTAAAGATAATTTCATTTTGCTTTTTTCCTGGCACAGATCAATACTTTACCAACTTTTCCTCTCCTTCTCCAACTCTTCGCCCTCTCTCCTCCTCCTCTTTCTCTCTCTCGCTCTCCCTCCCCCCATTCTTCTCCTCTTCCTCTCCTCCTTCTCGCTCCTCCATCTCTCCTCCCCCTCTTCTCTTGTTCCTCTCTCTTCTCCACCCCCTCTCTCTTCTCCTCCTCCTTCCTCTCTCCCTCTCTTCCCTCGCTTTCCTCTCCTCCTTCTCTCTCCTCATCCCATCCCTCTTTTCTCACTCTTCTCCTTCTCTTTGCCCCTTTCTCCTCCTCGTCCTCTCCTTTCTCCTCCTTCCCTCCCTCTCTCTCCACCTTCTCCTATTCCCCTCTCCTCTCCTTCTCCTCATCTCTTATTCCTCTCTCTTCTCCTCTTGCTCTCTCCTCCCCTCTCCCCTCCCTCTCTCCTCTTTTCCTTCTCTCTCCTCGCCCTCTCCCTCTTTTCTCGCTCTTCTCCTTCTCTTTCCCCTCTCTTCCTCTCCCTCTCCCCTCCCTTTATCTCTCTCTCCTCCTTCCCACTCCTCTATCTCTCCTCCCCCTCCTGTCCTATTCCCCTCTCCTCTCATCCCCCTTTTGTCCAATTCCTGTCTCTTATCTTGCTCTCTCCTCCCTCACTCCCCTTCTCCCTCTCTTCCTTATTCCTCTCTCCTATCTCTCTCTCTTCTCCTCCTCCTCCCACACTCTCCTCTCCTCCTGTCTCTCACCCCTCTCTCCCTCTTTTCTTGCTCTTCTCCTTCTCTTTCCTCTCTCTTCCTCTCCCTCACCCCTCCCTTTCTCTTGCTCTCGCCTCCTTCCCATCTCCCCCCCCCTCTTCTCCTATTCCCCTCTCTTC
>KN482761.1:39954-63712 GCA_000787095.1 Periophthalmodon schlosseri | reverse complement strand
TCTGTAAGTAACAGCAGCCCAGTGACTTAAAGTGTGGGCTTTTACCTGCAGAAAAATGCAGTGTAAATTATGTATGCTTGGTTTAGTTCACTAAGTTTGTGGGTATAAGCATATATAGGCCTAGGTGGGACGTACAGTACAATACATTTAAACATATTGTATTAGGCTACTAAAACTAGTATCGAAACTAGATACTCATTTGAGCAAGTATCGATACTAAAAACGTCACATTCACAGGACAGAAATGAACCTTTCCTGAATAGCTCTGGAATGATCTTGAGCTGTAGCAGAACAAGTATAAGACCAAATAGACTAGTACACGCCTATGGACCACTATGGAACCTGCCTGGACGACTGAGGAATTACACAGATATAAGACCACATAGTAATATAAAGGAAAGTACTACAATTTAATGTTGTCTAAATAAAGAGTGTTTTGGTTTTTTTTTTTGTTTTTTTACCATTATCGGTGTTATCAGAATTGGTATTGAGTAACAAGTCTATTCCTTAGTATCAAAATCGAATTTGAAATTTTAATATTTAGTAGATGTTTGGTGAACATTGTAGCCAGTGGTGGAATGTAACAAAGTAAAATTAGTAAAGTACTGTAAGTATACATTTTTTTTATAAGTAAATTTTACAGTGGATACTTTTTTACTTTTACCTCACTACATTTGAGAGAAGGTATCTATACTTTCTACTTCACTACATTTTTGAACAGGAATGAAAAGTGAAAGTATTTGAAAGTGAAAGTAGTTTGAGACCTGCTGAAAAGGCTGAGGGATTTATTTTTAACACATTTGTAGTCTGAGCAAACAAAAATATGCTATAAACAGCTCAATTCAGTTGTTTCTGTTGAACAAAATTCAGCACAAATCTTTATCAAAATCAATACATCTTAAGCTTTACTAGATCTCAAAACCTCTGCGAAATACTTTTACTTTTACTCTTTAGGTACATTTCTAAATGGGTACTTTAATACTTTTACTTAAGTAGATTTCTTCATGCGATACTTGTACTTTTACTTGAGTATTTTTTTGCTCCAGCATCTGTACTTTTACTTAAGTAACAGCATTAAGCACTTCTTCCACCACTGATTGCAGCAGGGGAGACAAATGATTCTGCTATTGACTGGAAACAGCGGTGTAAGCTCTATTGGCAAAGAGTGCATTTGTTCTGCTCACTTGAATAACTCAGACATTCACTTAGCATGAACAGAGGGAGAGATAAGAGAAGTATCCTAAAATATACCCACAATATTCCTGCAAATACTTCAAATTTTGTTTTTCTTTAGGTGTTTTTTCGGGCAAATCCAAAATCTCAAAATAAAATCTGCAACTCATTGAACAAGGAATACAGAATCACTCTTTGTTTTAGTTATCAGCATTAAAGCTATTTACAAACCATGTCCTTTAAGTAAAATAAAATGGTATAATAGACCATTCAAAATGCTATGGGAAATACAACACTGTCTGTTTGATACTGTTCAGTTCATTTTTCATGTATCTTTATTTATACAGGGAGAGAGTACTCAGACTCTCCTTTTCATGGGCGCCCTTTTAAAATACACAACAATATAAACAAAAACAAAGCAAATAACTACATAGGGACATTTAAAACATTAAAAAACAGATGCAGGTGTGATTATAAATGTTTATCTCCAGATTATTAAAGTGCATTAGTGGCACCAATGTACCCAGTTTTGCATGTCCTTGAAATATATTCCATTTTTGGGAAGGGAAATAACCAAAACCTTTTTTTCCCCCATTTCATTTCTAGTGCAGCCAGTTTTTAGACGTAGACAATCATGAGATCTTGTATTAAAAGTTCAACAAGCAAATGGGATATTCAGGCAGTCTATCAAGTAGTCCCTTATAAATAAATTGACAGATAGCGATAGCCAACCTACTTTTTCATAGAGTGTACAGTGATGGGTTTTAAATTCATCACCTGTTATGAAACGAAGGGCTGAATGAAAGCGTGTATATCAAGGTTTCAAGTAGAGGCTGAAAATGAAAGGGAAACTTAAACATGAGTGTGACACAGGGGATACTGTGCAACAGTCTGTAATTGGGTAGAGAATCTGACGCTTCATTTTAAAAAAAAAACTTGAGCACAGACTGGTCTGTACTTTAAAATGCATAAAAATACGTGTGGATGTATCCTTGTGTTTTAGCATTTCAATTGAAGTTCACAATAGCACCATACTCGCCTCTGTTGTGAGTTATTCCTACAGTATATAATTTATGATAATACAGCTTTAGTTTGCTGTGATGCCGCATTAATGATGAGGCTTACTATTATTGCAATATGTTTTAGTTTACAGTATCAGACATTTTAAGGTATTTTTTATGCCAGATGCCCTTCCTAGTGCCCTCTATTTTGATTTGACTGCGCTTATTGACACACACAGCATCATTTCTGTAAATATGTCTCTATATCGTCACTATTATACTAGAACAAATATGACACAACCAATTGTACAATCGTATTTATCTATCAAAACTATTAAAAGGGGCTGATTTTAAAAAAGAAAAAAGCTATCATTAAAGTGTATAAAGTAATATTTCGGACTGGGTAATTTTAAAGTTCATTCACTTTTTACATGAACCACAACATCTACAGGCACCATTTTGCACATTGCCTATCGCTTGAATATTACCATCTGAAAAATCCCCAAAATCCCCCAAAAAATCCCCGAAATTCCAAAATAAAAATACATATATGACCAGTCAAAAGTTTGGACCCATCTTCTCATTCAATGTTTTTTTTTTCTTTATTTTTACTACTTTCTACATTTTAGATACTTATGGAAGACATAGCCTGAATATTACCATCTGAAAAATCCCCAAAATCCTCCATAATATATGTTTATATATTATGTTTTCTAATGTAAATCGAATTGGAGCCAGAGTCGATGGAGCAGGAAGTGCAGCCCATGATCACTTCCTATTTGGAACACGGCAGCTAGCAGGTTAGCTATGTCCATTTATATATATAGTCTATGGTTACTAAATTATTAAATTACGATTGTGTCACCAACGTATCCAGTAGTAAGAAAAACTTTTGACTGGTAGTGTATTTGTGTCATTGAGTAGCTATTTCTAATGTAGATCCTCACCTGCTTTAATTTACACATCCTCTCATTGCTTCTTCTTAATACATATCACATTGTATATTATAATTGTTGTTTCTTGTTATTGCCTTTGCTGTTTTGGATCCATCGACGTGTCACACGCAGGCGGTGGCCCCATTCACTTTGAGGAGAGGCTGCTGTATTAAAACTGATATTTAAACTCTGTGGCAGATAACAGTATAAGAGCGCACTGTTACGAAATGGGATGTGTAATTAGATGTGAAGAATACTTTGATTAAACGCCCTCATCTCCTAATACACTTTGCCCTGATTCGGCAGATTAAGCCCTCAGCTGAGCAGTTAACTCGCGGAGGAGGAGGCAGAGACGCATTTGTTCAGCATGGGGAACCTCCACTTCTCTGTAGGGATATCCAGAGTACTCACTAGGAAGTCTCAAATGGCATTATGTACATTAGAGTATTTACTGTAAGTTTTGCCTTGGGATAACACACCCACAAAAATCGTATCAATATGATCCAGAGGCAAGTGCTGTTCTAAAGCTGCTTTGATGAATACATTTTAACTTGTTTTGTAGAATCAAATATACAGTTGAAAAAACACTTACCACAAGTGTCGGTGTAATCCCTCAGTCATCCAGGTATGATCCATAGTAAAAGAAAAATTCAAATCTGTCAACTGGACAGAAAGTTGTAGGAACAGGAATGGGGGCCTTAGACATCATCTATCCGTATTTATAACTCCATTCTTAGACCTACCGTATTTTTCGGAGTATAAGTCGCACTGGAGTATAAGTCGCACCAGCCAAAAAATGCATAATAATGAAGAAAAAAACATATTTCACATATAAATCTCATCTGAGTATAAGTCGTACCCCCGGCCAAACTATGGAAAAAAAAGTGCGACTTATAGTCTGGAAAATACGGTATAGCTAAACAAAGAACAGTAGGGCTAGCCAGTATGCTAACAGGTGTAAGAGCACCCATTAGGGGCCTGAATGATTATGCTAAGTTTGATTCAGGCATAGATCACACATAGTGTAGTTCAATAGGCCTAGCTTACAAACAGAAACTGTAAACAATAGGTGTGTTAGTTTCAGTGTAGCTAGCAGCAAAACGTCTTCACTCCTACAACTTTTTCTCCAGTTGACAAAATCAAATTTTTCTTTTACTTACCATAAGCGACTCTAAACACTCTAGCCATCTCTCTTGGTTGGAGGACAGGCCAGAATTCAATGGGAATTTGCGGATAAAATTCAGAGCTTTTGACCTGGTTTAGGGTTATCATCTCTTTAATTACTTGACCTGCCTACATGAAACAAAAACTGATATGAAGTCCAACATCTTCTATAAGGCTGGGCGATACAAAATGAATCACACATTTTTATCTTCTATATAATGTAGCAATAAATCAATATTTTGCAGTACAATATATTGCTGAAGATAATATAAACGATAAATGATAATATTTAATATTTATTTAGTAATTTTTATTTACTGACGTAGAATTATCCCCAACAAACTATTGCAAATATAGACTATGGTTCAAAAAAACAGACTGCAGTAAATAAATAGCAGAATGAAACTCTTTAGTAGTTAGTTAGTTTCTTTAATGAGTCATAGAAGTGATTTATTCAACCCTCTACTGCTCAAATATAATCGTAGAACAGGAAAAATAACAAAATGTTCCGTACTAGTACCAAGAAAAAGTACCCGTGATAAATACTGACCCCGGAAACATATATTGAACGATAATTCGATGTAGTAATTGTCATGACAGGCCTACATATACTTAAACCAACTCAGGATTGGCTGGGGAAAAAAACCCCAAAACAAAACATTAAAAAGCCCCAAAATTCAAGTAATTGCACATCTGTAAATTTCTGTCAGCATAGATGAACTAAGTTAAAATTTCTTCTCCTAAATAATACTATAGAGATTTTACTATTTTCTTCTCTTAGTGTGAGATCCTTAGAGAGAACCTCCACAAACCTGAGTTTATTTGCACCTACTTTTTAAATCTTTTTCATTTGTTTCATTGGTTTCCTTTTGAACTCTCCTGATCCCTGCATTGTTCTAGTGCCACAGTAAATACCTTGCACTTTTAATTAGCGCCGCTGCATTTCTAATTCAATAAGAATTAGCGAGAAGGGAGTAGCCCCAAGGAAGGACTTAGAGCCTGCCCAAAATGTGTTGACGATGCCCCCTTTTGCCAATTTTAGAGATGGAAATATGTGCTCAGGAAAGGACGTTTTATATCTTTTAATCACTATTAAAAGTGCAAATGAGGGTTCGCTACCAGCTCGTCTCCATAGAGATGGTAATGCTTTGCCAGAATGTTCCACAGTATGGCATTAAACGTGCCCATCTCCTGGAGACAAGCAGGTGATGCCGTCAGACCAACATGTGTAGATGGTCGAGTCTGCTCACATATAATGAATGCATGTTTTCAAGATATTCAAGCTAATAAATCAACTGTAATTGAATAAATGCAAGATTGATGAGTTTAATGCCATACTTTAGAACATTCCACGCTAAGCAAACACATCTCCATGGAGACAAGCAGTTGGCGGACCCCCCCCAGCAGAAAAGTTACATTGTGCACCTTTAACTACACAACTAAACATGAAATTTAAAAAATTTGTTCTTTACTAATTAAGTCTATGTAGTTCCTCAATTTTCCCCAACTTTTACATGAAAAACTTTGCAATTTGATATATTGTGACAGTCCATGATATTATTGTGAGAGTTTTGACTAGGCCTGTCACTGTAACAAATTTTGAAGTGCAATATATTGATGGAGTAAATGTAGGCGATAAACGATAATATTGAAACTAATTTATGCCACTGACACAATAACCCAAGAGCAGATTTAAACCACAAAAACTATTCTAAATCTACAATATTGTTAAAAGATTATGAGCTGCAATAAATAAACAGGAGAAAGAAACACTTTAGTACCTAGTTTGCATGAGTTTGTAATGAGTTATAGAAGTTATTTATTCAAACTTTAACAACTATTATAGTATAACACACGATAAATATTAACCCCCAAAAAGATATTGTTCCACCTTTCATATATCGAACGAAAAGTTGATAGTTTTGACGATACAATATCATGATATTTTGGTTTTTGCATGCATACATAAACGTAAATGAGGTATTAAGTCATTTGTTTTTAGTAATAATACTTTAACATTTAAGATGCAGCTGGTGGTCTTTTGTGGGATACAATCACATGCAAGATCACACTCTGTGGCTCTGTTTACACCCACACCAACAATCTCATCATCATCTGTTTTCTGGAGTTATCAGATTATTGGAATCTCATGAAAACAATTACATTACATGTGCGTAATCAGATTTCTGTCGTATTGTTCACACCTGTGCAGGTTTTGACAAAGAAAATGAGCCAAAAAAAACAGAAAACTAATGTGGCAAAGACAAAAATCAAAAGGGGAATGTTAAAGATTGAAACAGTTATTTTAAAATCCATTGTCTCCCAAATACAACAGCTACTCTAACCATCCATAATCCATAACCCATTGATTAACTTACACATTTCACTAGGTGTTTTTGCTTATCTGATTTTCTGTGCATGTAAACACCATGGACTGTATAAAGAAGTGGATTAAAAAAGTGTGACATCACCCATAGCGTTTGGCTCCAGTCAAATGAAGCTCATCGAGGCTAACAGTTATAGGGGTGATTTTGGAGCCCAGTTTCATATTAGGAATTCCGACAGCAAGTATCATAGCAACCAAAGAGTCAATTTGGAGCAGGCTGTTGGAGGTAACTCCCCTTCCCACCTGCACCGCTGGTTTAGCAGGGAGCAGGTGCTTAGCAGTGCTGTCAATCAAACCTGTTGCTAACACTAGCGAGAGCGACCTCAGGGAAAGAAGGCACCTGATTTGCCTCTTATTAATGTTCATATCTTTACAGACACAATAGCGAAATAAAAATACCAGAATCATGTAGAGCAGGTTAATACAAACATTTTAAGGCCAAAATGATGAGCCTGACAGCAGCAGTTACAGAGAAAGGGACGACAGTTTTCTAATGTAAAGTAAATTGGAGCCAGAGTCAATGGAGCTCGAAGCGCATGCTCATTTTCTATTTGGAATGGCGCGGCTAGCAGGTTAGCTATGTCCATTTATATATACAGTCTATGGTAAACACACACCAAAAGCCAATTAAAATGGCAGCTGATTGTAATTTATTCAGGGAATTTAAAAAGAAAGACACACTATATTTTAAACGTTTAATTAACCAACTATAGCAGTACTGATGCATACAAATATATACACTGACAACTGGACAAGAACTTCTGTACAAATAACATTACATATGTCTATGGTGATGGATACTATTAGAACCCATGTTACTGCAGGAAAGACATGTCCTAGATGGTCTGAGGATGTAATCCCACAACCTTTCCACTAAGAGGCAAAAGTGTAAAATTCCACTCTATATCACCACCTCCACAACCAATACACATTAAAAATCTGCACTTGAACCGAATTAGATGCCATTTAAGATACAGGAGTGTGTTTTCTTTGTCTGTCCAATCAGAATAGGGATAGCCCTGTTGAAATCAGATCTTGAGACTGCTCCATATATAGTTAATGGGCGGTTGTTTTCCCCCTGTCTAGCGATGGCTTCACCTCCGTCATTGTGGATAGGGTTTTGATCTTATTTTGGCAGACCTGTACTGTCAGGTCTGTCCCGTGGATTCCTGAGTGGATTCTGTATAACCGGAGCTGACTGGCTGCGTGTGGGACTTCTGTTTGGGTTGAGTCAATCATCTCTTATCTCTCCTCTGTGGTGCCCTCTCCCCCCTCTCTCTCACCCCTCTCTCTCTCCCTCTCCCCTCTCTCCTCTCTCCCTCCCGCCTCTCTCTAACCCCTCTACCCCTCCTCCCCCCCTCTCCCCCAGGAAATAATGGGGTCCATGGTTCAGCGCTGTCTGCAAACACCCCATCCATCACGGCGTATCCCGCTCTATATTCTCTGTGCTTACTAACCACGCTATTGCATTTATACGATTATTATGGGCCATTGCATGCTAACAAATGTCAGGTTTTGATTTTGATCACTTTTATTTCAGTTGAATGAATTATTTAGTCTAGAATATTGTTACATGTTTTGTTTACGATTTATTTGAATCTTACTGGAGTTAAGTATTGTTATAGGACCAGGCAATATCCAATACAACTTTTCAGCTAGAGCCAGCGTTTTCTTTTCTCTTCAAATATTTTTATAATACTGAATAATGTGGAAGATACTTTTTGTGTAAATTTATTCTGAAATCCATTAGGGGCGACACAGTGGTTAGAGCAGTGGTTCCCCAGCCCGAAGGTCGGACGATTGATTCCTGCTTGGACCAAGTTCTGTCATTGTGTCCTTAGGCAAGACACTTCACCCTGCCTAGTTTTCATGTGGTATATGAGTGATTGGTGGTCGTTGGAGGAGCTGATGGCACAGATTGGCAGCCTTGCTTCCCTCGGTGGCTACAGTAGAAGCTTGCCACCACCGAGTGTGGAGTGAATGAATAATGACTACAGTGTGATGCTTTGAGAGGCTTCAACACATCTCTAAAGTGCATTACAAATACATATTATTATTAAAGTGGCCATATTACACTGTTTTCTGATCTATTTTATAATGTTGTTTCCTCACCACAAACAGACCTGCAGTTGTGTTTTGTTTCATTCACACATTTTACACACAAACCCTCCATATTTAGGCTGAGTTCAGAAAACACTCTGTTCCACCTTGTGATATCATGTGATAATACAGGAAGTGCTCCTCTGTGTTTTTAAAGTCCATACTAGGGATGGGACAATAAACAATGATACTGTTTATCGTGATAAAAAGGAGACAATAATTGCTCATGGGACATTTTATATAATTGTAATAATCGCAAACAAAGATAATCACCATTATATCTCCAGAATGTGCAGAAAAAAGCTTCTTCTCCATGATGATCTCTTCTGGATCATTGTTGTTTTCAGTTATAACACAGTACATAATATTAAAATTATAACTATTCATATCCATAACATTTTTAAACCGTCAGCAACTAGTTAGTTATCATGATATAATCGTTAATCGGAATTATTTTGTCCATGATAATCGTGATACCAAATTTTAGTATCGTTCCAGGCCTACTCCATACACCTTCACTGGAATCATTTGGATCGTTTCAGCCCTGGAATTGCCAATCTCTATTGAAAACGCTCACAAGAGTCAATTTTGTGTAATATATAGGACCTTTAATTACTATTTTTAAGTGACTTTTTTTTTTATCACAATAGTGTTATTAAATGAGCTTCATGTTATCAAAATGCTGAGTGTTCACAACACCACTTGTACATTCACTAATCTATTTTTCTCTGTATATAAAAACGGCTCCATTATTCATCCAGGATTAGTTTCTATTTACCTTTTTGTGCCTGTGATTCTCAGACATTGTAATGACCAGACTTGGATAGAGACATGACACAGACAGAAGTGCTCTGGATGGCAGTGGTGATATTTCTGCGGGTTGTAAAAGTTAATTGAAATTGTCTGAGTGAACGTGGATGTGCTGTTCAGAGCGGAGAGCTGACAGAGGACGCAGACACGGGGAAGATTACCTGACCAAATGTAGCACAGCGCGCACTCCTCCCTCAAACTTACAATGAACTCTCAAAGGAGCGATTTCACACAATGGGCTGCGATACTGACACATGTGTTTAGTCTTCATCAGTCTGTGTGAAGGTCTGATTGCAAACAGGGGTGGGTTGGAACCAAAAATGCCAAAAAGTAAGAAAGTTTTTGTCCTTCTCCGTTCTTGCTTCAAAATAGGAATCACAGAGGTATTTGAATTGAAGTAAATGAGTAACTTTTTGAACTTAGCGTCTATCTCCTTACATAAAACAGAATAAACCAAAACTATCTGCAAATTATATTTATTTAAAGCCTACAATAAAAAGTTATTTAAAATGTTATTAAGAATATGACATAACTTGTCATAATGTAGTTTGTCCTGATACAAACATTCCAAAATCGTTTTTCGATACCAAGCTGACTCAATATTTAACACTGATTTTGATACCACAATGATAATGAAAAAATTTAGACAGTTTAGTGTTTCTACACAGTTTACAAATATCTTTATTATTAATTTTACTGTGTGGTCTTATACTTGACTATTGACTTGTCCTTTGTTTTTTCAGTAACTAGACTTGATGAAATGAGGACCTATTTTTGATGCTAGTTCTAGTTTAAATTTATATCTGAGAATATTTTTTGACAACCCTTAATATAATATGGTAGAAATAAAACTCAAAATGATTCAGAATTAAGTCTATAACCTATAGCCCACCCACCTCTTTACAAATCCCATTACATATATCCCTGTGCTTTGGTCACTAGCCTAGTCCTTAGCTGCTCTCTCCAGTTGCATTAGTCGTCTGTGAGCTGTTTGTGTGAGTGTTGTTGTGTTTTGGCCTCTCTCTCTCTCCGTACCAGGAGCAGAGCTGGTGGAGGATCAGCTTCAGCACCTGCTTATCGCTCCCAGGTGGGTCATGCCTGATACCTGCCTGAGCCATGCAGAGCAGCTAACCTGGAAATTGATGTTTCACCCCAACGCATCCCTCTCTCTCTTTCTTTCCCCTCTTTCTCCTTTTTTCCCTCCCTACCTCTCTCTCTCTCTCTCTACTCCACCTTTCACTGGTCTTTTTCCCGTCTTCTGTCCTCTCTCTCTTGCCCCCCACTTATTCCTCTCTCTTCCCTCTCTTTCTCATGTCTTTCCTCTCTCTTCCTCCCTCTCTCTTATCTCTCCCTTTTAATCCCCCATTTTCCCTTTGTCTCTCTCCCTCTCATATCTCTCCCCTCTGTCTCCTCTATCCCGTCTCTTTCTCTCTCTCCCCTCTCCTCTCTCTCTCCTCTACCTAACCCTCTCTTCTTTCTCTCCTCCCCCTCTCCTCTACCCCTCTCATTCTCTCTCCTCTGTCCCACCCCCCTCCCTTTTCTCTCTGTCTTCCCCCCTTCTATCTCTCCTCTCTCTCTCCCTTTTTCTCTGTATTTCTTTCCCCCATCCACACTCTTCCTCTCTCCTCTACCCCCATCTCTTTTCTCTCTCTCTCCTCCCTCTGCTCTCTGTCTCCGCTACCCTGTCTCATTCTCTCTCCTCTCCCCCTTACCCCCTCCCCTTTCTCTCTCCTCCCTCTCTCTCTCTCCTCTACCCTCTCCCTCTCTCTTTCTTCGTCCCTTTCTCTCTCAGGCTTAGACTCTGTGTCTGGTAGTGTGTGCTTGGTGATGGCATTTCTCACTGAGTATTTTCCTGTCTGTCAGTCTGAGCACTGGAGATGCATTAGAGGCACATGTACAACTGTTGACTTACCTGTAAATCTGCTGCTGTTTGTTCGATTCGATACTGCAGCACATATTTTCATTTTACAGACCATATATACATCATGCTTTATTAGTTGTTTTGACAGACAGATAAAATGCTGAGCAGGTAAACAACATAAATGGAGGTTCAGAAAGCTTAGGAGTCGTTGCGGTTCTTGTCTTATTCGGATTCTGATTTGTACTAAAACACCCTTAGTCTCTGCAGTGTAGTCTTCAGATGACATGTCCATCAACTGTCAAGTTAGCCCTCATGTGGGTAATGAGGGTGACTGATGCACTGGTCACACGCGTTAAACCATGAAAGAATATATTAAAGAGACATGCCTGAAGTCATTTTACTAATCAATTCCTGACATTCCTTTAGTATTAGTGTAGATTTAAAGGTGCACTATGTAATTTTTCTGGTCAAGAGTCTGCCACTTGCTCGTGTCCCTGGAGATGCCAGTGTGTTGTTGTGTTGAGTGTTCCACAGTATGGCATTTACCCAAGCAGAAGATACCATCAGGCCAAGTTACAGGTCAGATCTGTGCAAAGGCGAACATGCTCACCGTAAGACTGCATGCAATAAAAACATCAATGTTATTTATTATTATACTGAGGAACATTGCACAGTGCAGCATATCGATAGAGACAAGCAGATGGTGGACCCCCCAGGAAAGCACAGTGCACCTGTAATTTTTTGTTTTTGTTTTACTTTGTGAAGTTTTTCCCTGAACAACTCCAAAAACTAAAATTGAGCTAAATGATTTCATAGATATTTAGCATTCGTGAGGTGGTGGTAATTAGCATGCTGATATGTTTTGAACTTGGCAAAAGGATTTGTGTTAGATAAATATTTTGTTTACTCAATGGTGCAGTTTTCGGGAGTCCTTGCACATTATCTGACTGCAGCGATAGCCGTGGTCTCTGTGGCTCAGTTTCATGAAGAAAGGTTATCTCGTCCTTGTCTTGAAAGCTGACATTTGTTCTCATAAAGGCCAGCATACTGGTGCCAGATAGGATTAATTGACAAGTGCCGCGTTCACTCTCCAATCCCACTCACAGCCTGTGCCTCTGGTGCAAATGTATGTGCCATTGTTTACCTCTTTGTCATGCTGCTCTGGTCCAAAACATGTATCCTCTCTGAAAACTGCTGCCAAACCAAATAAAAGGCCTTTCTCAATCTGTATTCAAATTGTTTTTTGTAGTTTATCTTGTATCACTATCAGTGATGTCTTTGCTTTCATATAATGTGATTGCCTTGCATCCTGAATACACATTTGTGATTCTGGTAATTTTTGAATCTCCACAAAATCAGATGGGCGTGATTGACAGGTGGATTAGCCAATCAGAGAGACACATGGTCTGTCTGTATCAAAACAAATATGCCTGCTTGCGAAAAAAAAAGGAAAAAAATAAATAGCCATTAAAAAAAATAACCCAGTGGACTGAAAAGCATTGCACATTTCTGCAGAAACAATGAGCAAAATCATTTCAAAATTATGGATGACCAGTTAGCCTTTGTTTGAAATGTGTCACTGAAATAAACAAATCTGATTGCATGGCCGTGTTTGAGCCTGACTCGAGTTGCGATGGAGGGAGTGGTGTATGATATCTGTCTGTATAAAATATAGAGAGATATCATTCTGCCAGGGAAATAACCAGGCAAAAACTTGAGGCAATACAATTGCTTGTCTGTTGATTGGAACGGATCACTTACACCTGCTATTTACATCCTCTGACCAATTTGACTATAATCACAACTCAATAATCCTATTTATTGCTAATTTTCATGCTTCTAGAACATCGAATTTTAGGCCAAATGCTCAGTTGGCTCATATTGTGTGCCTAGAAGGTGGATAAAATGTGACTGTTTACCAACATTTGCAATGACGAAGAAATAACCTTAGATAATCTTTCATTTACTTCACTGCCAATGGTCATAATGTAATGCTTGACCATTGTCACCATTTCCTGCAAATAGAATAATTTTATAAACCTACATTTTATGAAGCCAAATATTGTTAGTAGACACCAAATCTTTCTAGTAGTGTTACAATTTGAAAAATAAAATAAATACAAAAATCTGTGGAAAATATCCCCAGATGACATAGGCGGTTTTACCCTGGCAAATTGTTTCTGTCACCAGCCTCTGTTTAGGCTAGTTTAGCTGTCAAAAAGCAAAACGCTATTTGGAAATTAGGCTGCAACCTGGCTTCAAACTGCCTTAGAGGGAAAGGAGTAATTGTGTGGCTCACTTTTTCTATGAGATTGTAACTGGTTTGCTTTTGTAAACAGTTTATTCTGCCTCTGAATATGCGCACATGTTGTGTGTGACAGGTTTTTATCGTGTTCTAATTTTTACTTAATTTGGTGGATAATCCCTGTTGTAAATGTAAATTATAGTTTTAAACAAATCAAGAAGCAATTTGCAAAGAAAAGTTGAAAATATGTTGTAAATTACAGGAAGTAGAGAGTTTTAAGACATATTGATGACATCCTAGGGATAACCGTTTCGCACAGTTTATTGGTACTTTGCAGTGACGTCACTCTGGGGGCGTTCTACGTGTGTCTCTAATGGTGGAATGCTTAGGAGTTACTATGGTGACACAATGCACACATTAGCAAACACTGTCAAAAAATGTTTAAGATGAGTCTGAAAACTCAAGAAAACACATAAAATGGATTTAAACCACACATTTTCAGTAGCCTGTGATCAATACAAGCGTTCATGGTCCTGTTTAGGAGTTTGATTTTCAACAAAAAGGCGAAAAAATGGAAAAAAAAAACGTTGGCTAATGCTAGCTAGCTTTTGACTGTAATGTTATTTGAGAGGGACTGTTTAACAGCACAAATGATCTCACTTATTGTAGCTCCAGTTAAGTCAGTTCTTTATGGTCAGACTGTGTTAGAGTAAAGCACAGACTAAAGTCTAATTAGTCCTCAGACAGAGCAGAGCCTACAGTTAGCATCACACCACCAGGGACTGTGGATGATATCAGCTGCAAAGTAGCAATAAGAAACACATTTTTTTCTGATACTTTAAACCCATTTATGTCAACAACATAAATGTGTTTTCTTATATATGTTTTTGCCAAATAGGCCTAATAGTTTCTGTGTTCAGAGGAGTTTTGGCCGAGCGCACAACATGGCTGCCAGGAAACAGTCATGGAATTCCATGGTATGATGTCATGATTTCCAAGTAGGAATTGCAAATTTAAACCTAAAAAATGTCCATACTGAGTAAAGAATGATTTTTTTTTTTTTTAAATCTAAATCTTAAATATAATTATCATATCTGCATTTTAGTAAAATGAATAGTTCAACCTGTCATAGGCACTTTAACATCTGAAGATATTAACAGTGAGTTGACATAATTGAATCTCTTATCTCACTGACAAGAAGGTGTTTGGCATTTAGCAGGTCGATGTGTTTTGTTTTTTTTTTTTTTCTTTTTTAAGCCAGGACTTTTCTGTCATCTCCCCTTTTTCTCATTGCTTCGCACAACCTCTTTGGCAGTGGGCCATTTGTCAGACACCAGTGTTTTTCTGCTGATGCCCGTAATTACAAGCGCTCATGAACCTTACAAAATGGCTGTAATAGTTGTTTGTGTCTTGGGCGATTGATTTGCAGCCAAAACATGTCCTGGGATTATCTCTTGTGAAGGAGCTATAGGTTTTGTCGGAGAGATGCTTCAAAACATATCAGCTAGCTCATGTCACTTTGCCCCTCTCTCCGCATTGACCAAGCAGGTCAATTGCCAATTTGCCGGTGCCATTGTCTTTGTCAGGAAACTATATTAATTTTGGTTAATTAGGACCCAGAGCTAACGAGCGCTACAGTTAATGAGACCATTTATAAAACATAAAACAAGTGTGGCGTGGTACAGGGCAAAAAGTAAGCAGTCGGACAAAACATTTAGCCAGAACTGCTCACTATTAGAGGCTGTAAATGTTGTTATGGAGATATGCTAAACTGGAATATTAAGTGTATTGTCTATACTAAAACTAATTAAAAATTAAAAACAAAACAAACTTGTCGTGTAATATTTTAAATAAACATATAAAGTAATATTCACTTTTGTGATTAATTTGAATCTCAACTGAGACTAGGCCTGTTACAATAAAAATGAATTATAATACTCTACCAGCCAACAAGTTTTTCTCTTTATGTTTACTAGTTTCTACAGTTTAGATACATACAGAAGACATCTCATATATGAGGTGAGATATATGGAATTATGTAGCAAAGAAAAAAAAAACTCAACTAATTATGTTATAGATTTTATATTAAAATTCCTCAAAGTAGTCACCCTTTACATTGTTGACAGTGCTGAAAACCCTTGGCTATTTAAAAAAAATCTAAAACAAGTTTACTATATTCCATGTGTGTCCATGTAAATGGTAATGGAAATAAAAGTTTGGACACATTTTTGATTTTTGTTCTTCCTTTGACTGGTAGTGTATATTATTCCTTAAAATATCACAAATATCACAATTTTTTCTGATCAGAATCAGAAAAATAGATATATATATTTTCATTGTCAGTGAACAACATTCACAAACTAGGAGCTTGCTTCAGCGATGTGCAAGATAAAACGATAATATTGCAGATGACTTTATTCCACTTTCCATAAAAAGATATAAAACAGCAGCTAGGAATAAATAGTACAAAGAAACGCAATATTTACAGGTGTTGATATTTAAAATGAGCACCCTTATACAGCTCAAATGTGAACATACCACAAAAACTTACAAAAAAGTTACTGCTAGTGCAAAGAAAGTAAGCATGATTAGTATTGACCTAAAAAATTAGATTCAGTTGTAAATGGTCACATTTTTATACAGCACTTTTCCACCTTCACGGCACTCAAAGCACTTTACATCTAGGAACCACTCACCCATTCACACACACATTCATACACCAGTGTACACAGACACTGGGGCGAGGTGGGTAACCACTCACCCATTCACACACACATTCATACACCAGTGTACACAGACACTGGGGGCGAGGTGGGTTAAGTGTCTTGCCCAAGGACACAACAACAGCATTCATCTGTGGGAGCTAGAATCGCACCGCCAACCTGTTTCGCACAATCGCACTGCTCAACCAATGTTTATGTCGAGAGCAGGATTCGAACCGCCAACCTTCGGATAAGTGGACAAACGCTCTAACAGCTGAGATACTGTATGTCAATATAGACATTTTTGAAAGAGGCCTAACCTAATTTATGATGAGTTGCCATAATATTGTCATTGAGAAAACACCAAAAAAATCAAGAAATACGTTTTTGTTCTACTCAGAGAGACAGACATAAACACAGACATCCAGACATCTTGAAAAAGTTCAAACTCCTCTATGAGAAACTGTACCTCTGCAAAGCAACTCTGGTCAGTACTTTTTAAACCAGCGCTGCATTGACCTATACTCTTTATATTGGCAGACATTTTTTATTCAGAGCAGCCATCTCAAAGCTTCAAGAAAAGTACAGGTATAAGCACTGAATCTCAATTTTTAACACTGTAATGGTAAAATGAGTGGTCTCTATGAGTGACAGGGACAAGAACTCAAAACTAATACTTATAATATTCTGCCATTTGCAGTGTTAAGTTGTGAGTCTGGGTTCCACTTGTCCTAATTTGATCCTCATGTAGACTTGGTTTAGTCCGGGTTTAATCCCAATTTGATGCGGTGTATGTGAAAGTTTAAATGCACCCAACAATGCCACTGACTTCAATGCCACTGATCTTATGATAGTATAATAATAATTGGAAGCGTCTTCAAATACTGCGGGTTATTGATGCCTGCTGAGTGGTTGTTTACTTGCATGAGTCGTAGCATCCTCTCTATTCAAGTGTAGATGAACTCTGATTCTAAATTAGCAGGGATACGTGAGAGTCAATAGTTTTGGCTTGAGCGGTGGAATCAGTTAAATGTTGCTTCAAGAAACTACAGACAGTTTAACCTGGTTTTCTTGTTTTTGATGTTTCTATCTGAGAATTTGTCAGTGTAATAGTAATATGACAACATCCATCTATGAGATTTTCCATTGACAAAACCGTTGAAACCTTGCACTAATCAGTGAATGTTGTTTCATGCACACACTACTCTTAATAAATCACACTAGGTTGACATAAACAACACCAAAGAGACAAAACATCATTAAAAATGAAGCTGTTATGGGAACATTTATTACCTGAATACAAAGTAGGAACACAAAAGAAAGTTTCAAGATATAAGGTAAACAGTGGTTCTCAAAGTTTTCATACCAAGTACCGCCAAAGAAATGATCTGTCTTTCCGAGTGCCTCCAGATCAAAATTGGATCCATAAAAGGGCTATATTGGCCTGTCACGATAGTTACTATATCGACTTATCATTCAATACATGATAGATGGAACAATCATTTTGGAGGTCAGTATTTATCGTGGGTACTTTTTCTTTGTACTAGTGGGAGACTTGTTATTATTTTTCTGTAGCACGATAAGATTTGAGCTGTAGAGGTTTGAATAAATAACTTCTATGACTCATTAGAGATGCAAACTAATTAACATCTGCTATTCATTAATTGCAACACTTTCTTCTTTTTTTTTTAGACAATATTGTACATGTAGAATATCTATATATTTTTTTGATAATCCTAAGATTTTAGGATTGTTGTGTCAGTATTAATTAGCTTCAATATTATCTTTTATCGTCTATATTTTCTTCATCTATAGATCGTACGTGAAAATGTATTATTGTGGCAGGCCTAGTTATAACAGGTCTAAACCACGTCTATGACTTAAACAGTTCTAAGACAGATCTAAGGCAAATGAGAAGAAACATATGAATAACATTTAGTGTAGAGGACCACAGAAGAGGGCCTTGTGTACCAGTGGGTTGCACATAATGACAAAAACATTTATTTTGTACTGCAATAACGATATTATTGCGATATTGTGATTTTTGGCATAGTAAGTTCAGTTAAATTAAAACAAAAATGTACATGTCTTCATTTACTAGTCAAACTGGGACAAAATGAAAATTGAACAAACCTAGACCAACCCAATTCATGACTAAAATGTGCCTTTTTGTCCATTTTACTTTCCAAAAACAGTACACTTCTGTAACATAGAGAAGTTTGTGTTGATATTTTTATGTACTTATGAAATCAATTATCATGTCAGCCAGTATTGCAAAATATATTTTTTGTAATATATAGAGCGACAGTAGCTCAGTTTGTCCACTGATCCGAAAGTTGGCAGTTCGAATCCCAGTCTCAACATTAACATCATTGGCTGACTGGTCAGATCCACTGACCCACAGGTTGGCGCTGCAATTCTATCTCCCACAGGTGAATGCTGTTGTTGTGTCTTTGGGCAAGACACTTAACCCACCTCGCCCCATGTCTGTGTACACTGGTGTATGAATGTGTGTGTGAATGGGTGAGTGGTTCCTTGATGTAAAGCGCTTTGAGTGCCTTGAAAGTGGAAAAGCGCTATATAAAAATGTGACCATATATTGTGCAGCCCAAGTACACATACCACAGTTTGAGAAACATTGAGCTGGAACTCCTTAAATCTTCTCTTCAACAATGAGGCAAACGCCAAATGTCGAGGTGACGATAACAGCCAGAGACAAAGCTGTGACTAACCAATCACGCGGCGCCTCTCTGTGGACAGTGACAGACATTGGTGGACGCTCATCCCACGCTCTGATGTGGCAGACCTGTCAGAGCACATTCACACCAAGAGGCCCATGCTCACGTCCCTCTGCCCGACCGAGGTGCACTGTCTCTGGGTTTGTTTTATCACCGCGCCGTCATGCTCTGGTCCTCATGTGGAGGTGAGGTACAGGGTGATCAGAGTAGACAGGTGACTCAGTGCGGTCTGCTGATCATACAGCTGTCCAGGCATCATACTGTGTTCAGGGTGCTCTATCAAAAGTGACAGATGATGGCAGTAGCAGTCTTGTCTAAACCTTTAAGGAAACATGTTACTCTTAAACAATAATATTTTAAGGCTCGTGATTTTTTTGTGTCTTAAAAATCTGGACAGCTGTAAACTTTTTAAATAAACTAGTTCTGTTTTTCAAAGTTATTCCTCACTTTCCTAACGCATACCGAGCACCCTGTTCATTCACTGCGATGAGTTTATAAGCACTTTTCACAACTCTGAGACCAGAGAGGAGTCTTGCTGTCATAGAATTGCTAACAAAATTAGCATGCTAATAGTGCACTTCCTGATTCTCGGACAATAAAAAGCTTTTTAGAAACAGAACATAGTGGTCTCATCTCTATCTTCAGAGTTGCCTATACAATATATCTGTAATGAAGTAAAACACATTTTGCACAACTGTGTAAAAAATCAGGTACAGCCACTTTGAAACATCTTTGAAATACACACATTTGTAGTCATTGTAGCAGTAATTTTAGTGGCAGTAAAATAAAGCTGTCAAACTGTTGGCACTCCTACTTTGTGGCAAGACGGTGCCTCAGTTGGGGTCGGCGATACTGACAATATTGAGTACCTGTCTGTATATATATTTTTTATAATCCTAATGACAATATTCAGACATATTTTAGGAGGAATGACTTACTTTTACACAGCAGTATTTAAAATCTTTGAAATGCACCAATCTGTAGTCATGGTAGCACTTATTTTTGGAGAAGAAAAATAAATCTGTCAAACAGTTGGCACAGTGTTTCAGTGGCGGCACTCTGAAGGTGCCCGGGTTGGGTCGGGCAGTTTTGACAATATTGAATACCTATATTTTTTATATTTTAGCAATTAATCCAAAATGATCTAAAACTTCTAAAAAATGGCATATTATTTTTATACAGCTTTATACAGTTTGTAGGAGTTATGTTTGTCGTAGTTCAGTTGTAGCTGTCAAACTGTCAGCACAATGTGTTATTGGCAGCGCTCTGAAGGTTCCTGGATTGGGGTGGGCGATAATTACAATACTGAATACCTATTTATTTATTTATTTTATTTTTCATTCTTGTTTTTTTGGGAGGGAGGTAATCCTAAAACAATATTCAGAGGATATTTCAGGAATTCATACAAAATGTTCTAAAATGTCTACAGCTGTAAAGCGTTGGTGCTGATAAGTTACATTTGCTTTGAGAAGTCATTGTTAAAATTTAAAGATCGACCGATATGTGTTTTTTCATGGACGATGCCGATACTGATTGTTTAGAATACCGAACAACCAATGGCCGATAAGCTCTGCCGATATTTTTGGGCCGATATATAGGACCGATTATATAGGACCTTTTTTTTAACCATAAATCTTTAAGAGAGCCGTGTATCACATTTAGTGCAGCTGCGTCTTTGTATTGAAGTGTTAAAATCAAGCTTTGTGTGTATGTTCTAGGCAGCAAATCGACCAAAACAAAATATCGGCCTGTGCTGGAGATTTAAGGCCGATATGCTAAAAAGTCAAAATATCGGCCCGATATCTGGGTCTATCTCTATTAAAATAATTGTAGCAGTGTCGCAATAATGGTAAAAAAAATATATATACAATGTAAAGGAATAAAAAAATTGTGTGGCCAAAATCTTGAACTGAACTGCACTGTTTATTTATTATAATTTATGTCCTGTCTCGTTCTCGTGAACCCAATCTCATGTTTTATCTCGTGGGAATCATGCCTCATCCCCTCCCTGGTTAGTAGTAATTTATATCCGTCAGTACAATTTTAGCTAGTCTATCAACTTGCCAGGACATACAGTTCTTTCCTTGACTTCTTTTGTGTTGTTTTCGTTCAGTCTTGTACACACCACCTCCTCATAAACTGCCCCCAGAGTCTGCTGCCTCCATTTCCCCAAACCAACTCTCCCCTCTCTCAGACTGGCCTTGCGCTGACCTCACCGGAGCGGACTATTACCTAGGAGTCAACTAAATCATGGTTCGGTAATGGAACATGCCACCTGCATTGTGAAGTGCCGCACACACAACCAATGCCACAGTGAAGCCAGAGTCGCCCCCTTTTGGCCTTTCTCCGCCGCTGCGACGTTTACATGTTCATCATTTAGAGTGTGGCAGGCTAAAATATAAGTGCGATGTTGTTTCTGTCAGCTGGCTGCATGCGGACAGGGATGTTGGGGAATGGCAGGTGCCTCCAGTCAAGAATGAGGCTACGGTAACTCAGAGTTGACCTACGAACTCTGGCTGTCATTGGAGAGAAGGCAGTGGACTGGTTTGAGGAATACCTGTAGTGCTTCCACAAAGAAATAGTATAGAAATAATGGGTTGGGATGGGAAGACCTCATGTTTTTTATTTTTAGGTCAGTTCCTTTAGGTATCGGTTGGGTGATATGACGAAAATGTATTGCTTTCCTCAACAAGACATACTTTTAATTATTGCCATTTAAACCAAAAATCTGTGAAAAGTGTGAACTCTGCTCCAAACCACACACTTCTACTGACAGATTACAATTTCTATCTTGATAAAAAATGTGATTAATCCCACTGTCCTAATCGAATATATAGCTATTATAGGAAGAATCTTAGTGGTTAGAGTCTTCACCCCCTAACCCAAAGTTTACTGGTTTAATTTCAGCTCCATCTTATGCATCAAATCGTTGTGTCCTTGGGCAAGACACTTCTACCATGCATACGTGGGCAACTTTGGCTTTTGGCAGAATTATCTTACCATAGAGAATGTAGAGTTAATGGATAATGAATGAAACTAAAGTGCTTTTAAAGTATTTGATTATTATTTGTCCATGTATGATTAACAGTAATAATAGTAACATTTTTTTCCCATCAGAAACTCGCCAAAGCAAATCTGTATTAACACTGTGTAATTAATTCAGACTGAGCCGGGCACATAGGCTTGTACAGTCCTGCTAATAATGTTTATCTATATATTTCTTCTAGTTTTGTTTTCTTTTAATCATGACCATTTTCGTGACATTAGAATGCCAATAACCCATACCTGGAACTGTTTTCAAACTATAGCATGTAATTTATGCCGAACACTCCTCACATTTGCATAAGTGCTCTTTATTTTTGTATTCTTGCTTTATGTAAATTGCCTTTCTATGCTTTTAAGATGTAGGTTTTACATATTTGTATTTCACTATCTACCTGCTACACACCATTTTGCAGCTTCCTTTAATCCCTTTGATGCATTCACTCTTCGCATTGGAAAACTAAGCAGACATATTTGCTTGTCCCTTTGGCACAAGGTCAAAGCACAGATTTGTTTATTCTGTGGTATCACACACACCATTGGTATGCATTCGGGCCACTTAAGTTGCTCTGCTTCAAGAGTAGATGACAAAGGAAAAAATCCTTTATGCCAATACTATTAATACATTGAAAAAGACGGACAAGTCACCATCCAGTCACAGTGCCCCCCAATCCGAAGACCAGTGGTTCAATCCCAACTCGGACCAACTGCGTGTGTTGTTGTGCCCTTCTGCAAGACTCTTCACCCATTGTCAGCTGTAACTACAGAAGAATCCATTACTGAGTATGAAGTGAAATAATATTGATTAAAATATGGAGATGTGAGAGCTATGTCAAGCTTGAAGATGCACTATGCAGTGTTTCTGCTTGAGGGTTTGCCACCTGTTTTGTTTCCACAGAGATGACTTTGTTTAGAATGTTCCAGCTTAAGTGTATCTGTATCCATGGAGATAAGCGGGGACGCCACCAAGTCGAGTTATAGGTTATATCTGTAGAGAGGCAAGATCGCTCACAGTAAGAATGCATGTTTTAAGGCATTTTTATAAACACTTCTAATTGAAAACATGCAAGATAGAAACATATAGCTCTCGCCTGGCCGACCATGACTACATGTTTTTACTATACTTTGCGAAGAGCCGTAATTGGGCTGTACAGATGCTCTCTATGGTCTCGTTCCTTACCTTCCTCACCCTGCTAAGAAAATGTAATGCCATATTGCAAAACATCCCAGGCAAAGCAATAACATCTCCATGGAGACAAGCAGGTAGCCTACCCCCACCAAAAAATCTACATAGTGCACCTTAGGGTTATCAAAAGTATTGAAAATCAGATCGATAGATACTAAAACTAGTATCGAAACTAGATACTCATTTGAGTAAGTATTGATACTAAAATGGTCATATTCACAGAGCAGAAGTGAACCTTTCCTGAATAGTTTTAGAATGACCCTGAGCTGTATCAGAACAAGTATAAGACCTAATAGAGTAGTATACGCCCATGGACCACTATGGAACCAACCTGGACGACTGAGGATATAACGGCCACATGATAATATAAAAGAAAGTGTTATTTAATGTTGAAAATCACATTCTTTTGTCTAAA
>KN482761.1:0-39898 GCA_000787095.1 Periophthalmodon schlosseri | reverse complement strand
TTTCAATTATCATCATTGTATTGGAAGTGGTATTGAATATTGAGCCTATTCCTTAGTATCAAAATCAATTTTGAAATTTTAGTGCTACTTTAAGCTTACCTTAAGTGCTCTTAAGGTACATTACAGTTGCACAACTAAACACATTATAATAATCCCTTTGCAATCATAATTTTGTAATATTTTTGCTACCCTGTTCACTTTACCCAACCATGATATATACTTGTCTCCGTCATCAGGGCCGTTTAGGAGCTTGCACTTTTCGCTCATGGTTTTTCGGGGGTCCGTATATTTCTCTGAGGGGCGGTCGGAGAGCGCTGTTCCTCTCTCAGCCGTGACAGATTTAGTCATAAATCTACAGGATTAATTTGGCTCCTCCCAAGGACTCCTGCTCCGCGCTCCCTCCGCTAAAACACAGAAGTCACTTAAAGCCTCACTCCGGGCACTATTTGTCTTGGGCTCTGGTCCCTATCATGGTTATTGATGTGGCAAACACCTCTAATTCTAGTGTATGATCAGCAACACATACAGACAGGAGGAGCGGTAGAAAGGGCAAATGAGAGGAAGATGAGATACTGCGCCGTAAATGTCCAGATTCACTGGTGCTGTAAAAGTATAAGGTTTTTATTGTGATGAATTAGCTCCTAGTAATCAGCAAATACCAACTTTTGCAGATGAGCTACTCTTATAATTTGGGCCATATTTTAAACAAATTAAACTGATCAAGCTAAAAAGCCAAAAGCTCCTGGTGGGAAGGGGTAGCGTTAGTGTTGTCGTTATACTAGAATTTCAAACACAATTCAGATACTTACCAATTCTAATATCACATTAATTGGCTATATTTTTAGACTAGAAGTCAATTTCCGCACACAAAATAGTAGTTTCTTTAACATCAGCATATTGTTTTATACTAGTTCAGTTATAGGTCAAGACTAGTCCAATGACGTTCATCTGGTCTTCCGTTAATTTATTTTAATAGAATTTTTTTCCAGAGCAAGGTTTAGTTTGTTTTCATACCTGACAGTTTCAGCTGCTCACTAGCGGTCTTCCTCACAGTGGTCACGTGGTGAAACAGCTCAGGCGGTCATTTCTGACCACTGCAAAAGAGAGAACCACATTATGGACTGGGCCGGTCAAACATAGGGACAGAGGAGAACAAACATCGTCACTGGTTTAAGGAGGCAAGTGAAATACGGAATCGTGCCCATGGGACTTTAAACTGGGACGAGTGGGCCTTTTTCTCTCACACAACCTGGGATATTGTCTTTAAGAAGTCGGACTGCAGATGGCGCTGTTGTCCTGCCTCCACCGGTGGGGAGAAAGTGCCAAAACCTGTTTAAATCAGCTGACCAGACACGTCACAGCAACTTCACGTGACCACTCTGAGGAAGACTGCTGCTGAGCAGTCGAAAAGGTTCAAGACTATTCAAAGCCATTCGGGAAATCTCAAATCAGTATATTGTTTCAATACTTGTTTTAGTGTTGATTACCATATGGCTATCAATTGCAGTAATCATACATTTATCCTAATTAACTTGCTAACATATGTGTTATTTGTATACCAAGAACAGGTTCAATTGTGTCACAAGGTTTTTAATTGTTTAATTTAAAGCTGAAATACCCAACTTTTTTTCTCATACATGAAAAAAAATCTGTACTTGTTTCTGTGTAGACTCTGCACACCTGACTGGGCGACAGGTGCATCTGAGGAGAGGCACTTGACTGAAAGGTTTTAAGGTTTTCGGTCCCGAAACCGTGTGCTGGAGTCTTCTTAAAACCGTCAAGTCATGAAAAAAAAAGATCTGTTTTTCCCCCAGAATGCCTATTGTAAAAGCAGAACTTTGTGACAAAAATCAGATGGATCCTCATCTAATTAGAAAACATTTCTGCTTGAAAAGGCTGTTCTAGTGGCCAAATCATTCTTGCGCGTGAATCCTAGTGATGAGCCAAGAGGTTTTTGAGAGCTAGGGACTTGTTATATAGATGTAAATATTAGGCCTATCACAATAATGACTATATCGACTTATCGTTCAATATATACTGGGATTATCCAGCTTTATTTTAATTCTGTCAATGGCATAAAGTAGTTTCAGCATAATTGTTTATCGTAATATTTATCTGTAGCAATATAGTGCTTCAAAATTTGATATCGTGACAATCCTAGTAAATATATTGTTAATTTTTCACAGTTTGAAATTCAGGTACCCCAGCTTTAATCAATATCTGTTTCTTAGTGCAAAAAACATAATCCTAATAGATTTTTTCATTATGGGATAAAACTATCTTCTGATTTAAAATGCAAGAAAGCATGTGATTTGTACTGCTGTATTGTGAAGTATTTTGTTTATTTCTGCCACAAAGGTTTGAGATGCAAGAAAGCATGTGATTTGTACTGCTGTATTGTGAAGTATTTTGTTTATTTCTGCCACAAAGGTGGCATATAATTGAACTGTTTTCTTTGGTCCCATATCTTTTTATTGGGTGAAGTCTAATTGCCCACCCTGAGGAATAATCTTTACTGTGTTTCTCTTCCTATACGGAAAATCATCTCTCTATATGCATCTTTTTATGTCCGTTAAACATGCCCCCTGAACATGTCCCCCTGTTTGTATGGAAATGCAGGCTCTGTCACAGTTGTCATTCCTGTCAGATTGCTACACTTTGTTTTTACATTTACCTGCATTCCCAGAAGGTACTATATCTCTTAATATGAATGCATCATAGCTATTCCAGCAAAGACAAATACTATATATGGCTAGGTTCTTATTCATTCTAATCTACAATTTTAAAGAGTTCTACTGTTTGTGGCCGCAGGTGATAATGCAGATAATACATTCGAGAAATTGCCTTCAATGGTGGTCCATAAACCTATAGAGTTATTTGATTAATTTGAACAAAAAGAAAAATGTTTGGGCTATTTCCTATTCAAAAGTGCACAAGTTAAGCCCTAAGCTCTCCACTTCCCTGTCCCTTCACTAACTTCTAGCAGCCTGCTAGTTCTTACTAAAATATCCTTCAATCCATTAACGATACCTTCTCTGTAGAACATTGAAGCTTTGACTGAAAGCAAGGGACTCAGGGCTCCTAACATTTTTTTTTTTTTTTTCCAGTAGCACAGTATCCCCTGGCTGAAATCTTTTAGGAGCACAACCAGAAAAATAATGCATGCATGGTATATACAGATACATTTTTTCCTAGTTAATATTATACCTAATGTATATGCTTTATTAATGTTTAATTGTAATGTAACCAGCTAAGAGATGTTTAATGCAGACAGATTTATTCATGAGCAGGAAACAAGAAGCAAGTCATCTGTAAAATAGATCTGGCTGGAAAATAAATCATATATTGAGTAAATGTAAGTTTAATATAGACTTGGATAACAATTGTCTAAATTTCTCTCATTATTCATATGTAGTTTCACATATAGCCCGAGTAATAGTGTATTCTCTACTCTTCTTTCAAATGAGGATCATCTTAAACAGACTGCAGATTATAGTGAAAAGCAGTCAACCATTGGATGCAGTCAGTGCCTCATGCTACCACACTTAGCTCCCTAACCCTAACCCGGTCCTCTGCGGGGACACAGCGTGGATTGAGTTTACAAAGGTTACTGTGCATGTTTGTTCTACTAAAGCTACTCTTTGAGCACGTTATAAAACGTCAGTGATTCATAGAGGAAGTGAGCGGAGCGGTTCGACGTTGCGGTTCGACGTTGCGGTTCGACGTTGCGGTTCGACGTTGCGGTTCGACGTTGCGGTTCGACGTTGCGGTTCGACGTTGCGGTTCGACGTTGCGGTTCGACGTCGTGGTTCGATGTCGTGGTTCGATGTCGCGGTTCGATGTCGCGGTGTAGCGTTTGAGCGTCTTGGTTGAATTGAAGCCTCAGATGAGTCCTGGACACATACTAGAGATGTCTGCGGGTCACACTCAGCACTGACTGCTGCTGTAGGCCCACAAACCCCACACAGACCTCATTTATAAAGGACCGTGAGAGGCGTGCACCACACAAACTCCTGATTTATAAAACCCTCCGTGCACACTCCACCACGCAATCTGTGCTTTATAAATCCCACCTGCAGCTGGAATCTGCGCACACCAACCCACGTCGCGTCACATCCTCTCCACACCTTCACCATAAAAGGACCACGCAAAGTGACTCGGGAATGAGATCTACCTAAACATAAGCCGATAATCAGTGGGTTTGAACGAGAGGTGTGGGACACGCAGCACTACGCAGTCACATCAAAGGCTTTATTACAAATAAACACAAAAATAAAACCACTCATCTCTTAATTTAAAATGGAAAATGACAGACTAAATTGCGTTATAGTACTTACACGTCATAATATTTAGGCAGTGCATCTTTGCAGATGAGCCTGCAGCCTGTTGTTTTCTCGCTGTGTTTCCGACTTGTGTATCGCTATTTTCAAGTATTCCTATGATATATGTGTGAGGAGTGGCCCTGTTCACGCACATAGATACGTGCACACAAAGGTCTGAATGGTTAGAGGAGGGTGCTGTGCGTGCATACGAGAGCTTCAGATGCCCTCCCTTAGAAAGCAAAAGGAGCGAGGGAAGGATATGTGGATCAGCAGCCAGGGGACAAGTGCTTTGGCTCCCAGGCAGAGACAAGTGCAGGTAAAACACAACAGACATATTTCAGGTGCTGTTATTCTGCCAATAAAACTCTGCACGGAACATTAAAACTCTGCTTACCTGTTTGAGTGCGCGGGCCTGGGTTGAGACAGGCACAGACTTAATTATGTCCCTTATTTAAACAGGGTGAGCCCTTAAGAGAAGCAAGAACTCCTAGTTTTAAAAAAATGTAGCGACCATTTTGGGTTCAGGTCAGGTTGGGACAGTAGGCTCGTGTGCGGACTTGGGCCACTCTGGCGTGCGGTGCGTAAAGGCAAACGTCTATGGTCACAGTGCAGACTGAGGAAGTTCCAGTGCTGCACCGGGAAAGTGCACGCGCTCGTGCACGGCTTCAAATGTGTAATATTGTTGAGAATATCTCTGTGTTTTGGCCATCTGCTTAAATGTCCAAATCTGAATGTCAATATTTTATATGATGTAGCCAATTTTGTGATGATTTCCTGATCGAACCTTTCCTCAGTTTCTCCTTCACTTGTGCTCCTTTCCACAAGTGTCATCTTTCCCCGTGTCTCCAGACTTTACGGAGGGCGTACACCAGGGTCCCAGCTGGCGTAGAGATAAGCAAAGTGCTGCGCCTAGTAGGAGTTTTATAAATCCCGCGTCTGGCGCAGAGGGCACCTACGCACTGCGTAGTGCGTAAGCAAGCTTTATAGACGAGGCCCCTGGCCTGAGCTCAGCCTCCGCTCAGCTGTGTCTCCCGCTGCTGTGGCAGCAGAGGGGAGGCAGAGCCGAGACGAGGCGAGAGGAGAGAGAGCGGTGCGAATGGGTGCGACTTGTCTTATTACTCAAATTAATACATTAAATGCAAACACTAAGCAGTTCTGAGTGATGAAAATGATTTAACTTTTGTGAATTCATATAAATCTAAAATGTGGCTGCACATGTGCACGTGCTTGAAAAAAATACTCATTTAACTGCTTATTCACTATCACGTCCGTCTTGCTCTTAAATGCTGTAGTTTTTACAGTTGGGTCATGACCACATATTCAGCTCCTCTGTCGTAACTGTCCATTTGAGTTGAATGAAGTGTTTTGGCCTTGTGCTCTGTCTTTACACAGTGCTTACACGGGGGCAGTGTCCTTTCAGATCCAAGCTAATTTCTATAGAAGCTTGAAAGAATTAGCAATGAGCTGGCTCGTTATTTGTTTTGTTACTACAGCTATTTTTCAGATTGTACTGAATGAATGGGAGGCATAGTGGAGGACTAATATTTCAGAGAAAGGGCATCTGAAAGAACATTTTAGAAATGGTCCCTGTAAATGTATATATGCAGATTGCTCAGTAGTGGATAGGAGTGTTTTTGGCTTGATCTAATGTAGGGCTGCAACTAACATCATCAGGTTTGTGAAGTTGTAGTGTAGTGTTTTGTATCCTGTGCTTGTATATTTATGAAAAAATGGCCATGCGGGAGCATAGCTTACGTAGGCTTGTGTGCTGAGCTTTGGACAGGATCGTACTGTTAACCATAAGGAGGGTTTGAATAGTGCCTGGGAGAAATTGCAAGATTACTCATGCATGAATGACATATAAAACCTCTTCAGGCATGTTTTTGATGAGGGAACATTATAACATGGTAGAAAGCTCCAAAAACTAAATGTTGCCTAATACCCTCTCTTTTACATAGATTATTACTCATGATTTTGGGGTCATTACTTCTTTACTGTGTAGTTCATAAAACAATTAGTCAATCACTAAATTAGTTAAACATTTTTTCAGTTATCGATCAGTTGTGATTCCTCGATTAACCTGTTTCACCCCTGATCTGGTGTATCAAAGCCTGTCATCAGTAATTTAGTGCGGCACATTTGATAGCGTCTATAAGATACTCTCCAGTTACTGTCTTTATTTCTCTGCTCTCTACTTTACAGTGACTAGGGCTTGTCTTTAGGTGTATAAGTGTATGCTCTGTACTTAACAATAACTAGGGTTTGCCTTTAGATGTATAAATGTATGTGTAAGCCTACATATTGCTGAATGCGCTGGTGTTGGGAGCTGAGTGCAGCGTTTGCCTGGACACAGTTGAAGTTTGAGCGACAGTGATGTGCTGGATCCTCTGTGTGGACAGTTCAGAAACATGAGTGGCACGGCTCTGACTCATCAGCCTCCTCATGACTTCACCCTGTGGCTTCAACTCTCATCAACTATTTATAAGAACCATGAAAAACCACACATTTATTATCTATACAACAAAGCCCGATTGTTTTCTTCTGAGCACCGCTGCAGTCTTTCTCCAAAGCCTCACGCACAAGAGGTAGTATTTCTGAATTTTAAACGTAGAACAAACCTATTAATATTCACTAGCAGTGCAAACAAAGGGTGACATTTATAAAGGTAAATACTCTGTTTTCCTGCGTTTATGGTAAAATGTTGTTATCATAGACATCTTACTATCCACAAAACACAAAATGTAAAATTAGGCTCCCATCAGATTCACTCTCACGTAAGGCGGCACCATATTACGCAATTTGAGTTGGCGCAGTTATTAAATTAAAAAGTCTGAAATTATTTAGATAATACAATGTATACTCTGCAAAGGACAAAATATAATTGAGTCTTTTTATAGAAAAATCTTGTACCTGTAGTTTAAACTTCTTCTAAGTTCATGCATGGTATTCTTGCATTAGTTTTGTCAGTTCATACTCTTCTCTTAAATATTAATCTTCCGAGAATTGTTTACAATGTCAACAGAATCTACTTTTTAAACATATATTGCAAATAGAATCAATATCAGAATACTCAGAATCGTGCAGCCCTAGTCTCACATCATATTCCCTGTATATCTACATTGTGATTTCATCTTTTTCTTGAGGTTGCCAGTGCTTTGGTAGACAGCATCCTGAACAGCCCATATACCCATTAAGCTTCTGTAGACCATAAAATGTCTGGACATATTTCACAACACACCTGAAATTGAAGTCCTGACAGGGCCTGTCCCACTGAATCAGGGCCCAGATGAACGAGGGGTGCAGAGATGTCACGCACATAATAAACAGGGCTTTGGCAGGGCCCCCTCTTTCTTAAGCCTTTGGGCCGCGGCAGGGACAGTCCAACATGCAGCAGTCGTATCGATCCAAAGCAGATTGATATCCTCCAGGCCCTGATTTAGCATCAAGTGCCCCCCTGACTGTCCTAAAAGATGGAGCAGAATTAAACTATGCTCTGGTAGGTTAGCAGCTGCACTCCTATGCTCACTATCACTGCTAGGGGTGGGCCATATGGTAGATAACACAATTTCCGTGGATCATGATTTTGGTTTTATCACAATTCCTGTAATAATAATGCATTGGATTTATACAGCACCTTTCAAAACACCCAAAGAGCTTTACAGTTCATTACTGATTCACTCCATTGCTGATGACTGCCAAATGGCACCATCGACCACTCCGACCACCAACACTCACACACACACCACTTTCATACTAGGGACACAATGACACAACAGCAGAACTTGGTCAGGGTGAGAATCAATCCTCTGACCTTCAGGTTGAGGGACCACTGCCACTAACCACTGAGCCACTGTCGTCTCAATAAACTTTATATTTACCACCAGAAATGTTACGGAGTGCCCCTTTAAAGGCAATGACCTTTAAAGGGGCACTCTGTAACATTTCTGGTAGGGTTGATGTCCATGTAGATATACAGCTTATAATGCTCCAAAATATGACATTAAATATATCTATCTGGCATTCGTTTAACTACAGGTGGTTTTATTGCCTTCAAGAATCCCTTGAAAATTATGCATTCTACTGTGAATGTAGTCGCCTCCACAGATCTGACCTGGGACTGTGGTGGTGTCACCTACTTGGAACATTCCAGACAAAAAAATAACATCTCCGTGGGGACACGCAGGTGGCATACCTTCCACCAGAAAAGTTACATAGAGCATCTTTAAGAGATTTAATTTTTATCACCATATCGCCCAACCCTTATAGATGCAGTGTTGTATAGTCAAGCTTCTATAGTTCTGCCACAATAAACTACTGGTGCTTTGTCTTTGCACAAAACTCTTACACAAACTTTCAGAAAGTACTTATCGTAATGAAGCGGTTTTAAATTTGTTCTAAATGTATTCCGATTCAGCCATGTCTCATTTACTGAGTGAACGCTTCAGTTCTTCAGCATTAGCCTGGGAGAACAGAGCAGTAACCCGGAGTTTGTGTCTCTGTCTGAAGCGGAGTTTGAGAGGAGCCGAGCGCGCAGATAGAAAGGTGAATGAGAGAGATGGTGGCTGCAGCCCATCGCTCTCCTGGAGGGCGAGGGAGGGGCTGCTAATGTGCACGGTATCATTCATAACAGTAGGACTGGCATCACTTGCTGCTAAATAGCATCATTTGTCAGAGAAAGGGCTCGGTGCCACTGTGTCACAGATAAGCTTCAGAAGGATCCTGCTTTATTCCCCTCAGGTCCAAAACATGCTGTGAATGTTACTGAGCACTACTGAATCTGACCAATTTGTGCTTTTGTAACAACAAAATCACTCCAGTCATGTAAGGTCAGGTATTTTTAAAACTGTCAATCTGTTTCACAATATGCAAATTATTAAATGCTCTAGGATCCAAAATATTTAGCCTAGAAAATTCTGGTTTCAAGGAAATCTAGTGAGATTCATATTAGATCTATAAATACAACTGTGTTTTTTTATCTTGGTGAACTAAATTATATACGAAGTAGCTATAACATTTAAGCTTCACTATGTAACTTTTCTGGTTGAGAGTCTGCCAGCTGCTTCTCACCATGGAGATGTTATTGCTTTGCCTGGCTGGAATCTCAATGGAGACAAACAACCGGGTCAAGTTACAGATTAGATCTATGGAGGAACTTGCTCGCACTAAGGATGTATGGGTTTCAATGTATATTTTTAGCAAAAAAAACAGAAAAAGATAGACAAGTTTAATGTCATATTGTGAAACATTTACAAAAGGCAAAGCAACAGCATCTCCATGGAGACAAGCAGGTGGCAGGTGGTGGTAATGAAGTGTATCATTTTGCTAAGTTAATTGATCTAGGTGAGGAACTGCATGCTATATAATTTGTATTACGTCACACTGTTACCTAGCTTTATCTGCAGTACTGAACATTTCAGCTGACTATCATTGTCCATGTTGTCCAAGTGCAGTCAAGCTTCTATCTCCAAGCACAGGGGGAAATACAGTATCTTACTCAAGAGTGCTGCAAAGTGTAGAAACACAGTCAGGATATTATTGATGACTATGAGGTAAAATGCTTAATTTGCACCGTCTTCAACCAAATTATAACTCATATTGAAAGCAGCTGAATTTGCATAAATCTCATTAGACGCAATGAGAGGGGTTCATAAATCGTTATATTAATTAGTCATTTTTGCCACCCTTTCATGGGAAAATGGGGTGTATTAATAAACGAGAGGGTTGTGTGATTGTGGTCCTAATTGGTTGTTGTGTTAAACAGTTTGCTCTGCATCTGACAGCACTGGCGCATTCCGGGTTAGTCTAGTGCAGGGCAGTTCTTGTCCTGTGGTGCATGTACAGCTTAAGTATGTGGGTTTTTAGCTTCTGTTGGTTCTGGGTCAGTCTTGGTTAAGTCCTGGATTAGTCCTGGTGCAGTTTTGGTTTAGCGAATTTAGTCCTTGTTTATTTCTTTATGGTCCTGATTTTGCTAGGATTTGGTGGTAAATGTTTTCCTGAGTTGAAAAATGCACATGAACGCTAGTCAGAAAAACAACTCAGGAACTCGGGTGAAAGCAAGCAGCCCGACTTCAACACCTGACGTCACCTGCTGTGTGAAGACAGACGAAATTCGGCTGATTTTTCAGTTTATCTTAGAGATTTGAGCTTTTTTCTCATCTCGGAACCCCAAGTTCCCGAGGATCACATGAACACAGCATTAGTCCTAGCTCAATTCTGATAGACTGTATTGTCCACCTGATTGTCTCCAATCAGGAGATGTTATTGCTTTGCCTGGAATGTCGCATTAAATATGGCACTCATAGGCCAAGTTATAGGTCAGATCTGTGGAGAGGCGACCCAGCATGAACACTTGTCTTTCAAGGTATTTTTGAGTCATAAAACACCTGTAATATAGATGGAGTTCATACAAGAGTATGGAACATTCTAGGTATTCTAGGCTTCTCCATGGAGATAAGGATGTGTCAGGCCCTCCACCAGAAGTTACATAGTGCACCTTTAACCAGTTGCATTTTATTGTACATGTTCAAATTGTATATTGTATTGTTTTCATTGGTGTATGGGGCCCCTCAAATAAAATGCATTACTGTTATTACAAAAAATCTTCTTAAAGGTTATACTGTGTGGTAAAAGTTTGCTCACCACATGTTTAGTATAGCTTCTCAAAGTAGAGAAGACAAGGACATTATGAGTGAGTGGTCCCATCGCCCTGCTCCCGATGGTAATGATGCGTGTCCTGTGGGTTCAAAGGTCACTCCACTGTCCTCTGAGCTGTTTTGACCTTTTGTCTCTCTGGGCTGTATAGTGTTTACATGCCCTCATCCACCTTAGCTTTGATTAGCCGCGTGTCTATGCTAAAGTGTCTATGATAAATGAAGTCTATGGAGCACTGCGGATGCAATTAACATCCTCTCCTCCCTGTACCCTGTGTGTGGTGGTGGTGGTATATAAACTGGATGTACATTTTTGATGTCTTGTTGACTGATGGGGAATTACAGATGTTTATGGCTACTAATACGTGAATTAATAAAGATAAAGATGATATAGCGATCCGGAATGAACATCATAAATCAAACGTTTTTGACTAAATCTGCCATTTTTGTTGCGAGCAGGAATTGGCTAAATGCTATAAAAACATAATACTGCTGAGTCCAGTCCAAGACTCAGCCCACTTAGAGGTAATTCGCAATGCCTTGTCTCTAACCTGTTTGTTGTGGTTTGACAGGGCAGTCCGTGACAAAGCTGGAGGCTGTAGATCCTGAAAGTGACCCTCTGACCTACGGGATCATGGGCGAAGAAGCCATGAAGTTCTTCACCGTTGAGACTGATGGAAGAGTGTGGCTACGGCAACCACTTGATCGAGAGGTATAAGAAATAATGTGCCAACTTAATCTAATTCATATAATGAGGGATGGGTTTTTTGAAATTCAAGATGCAGTTCAGTATATATTTAAATAGGCTGAGGAGAGAGGAAATATTAGCTGTAAAACTAATACAACAGCCCCATGCATTTCAGTACATGTTTTTAGTGGTCTAAACCATTGATCCAAAATATATATATCTAATTTGAGTTAATTGATTCACACTTTTAATCAATGTGATTTATGTAATGAGCAAGCTTCAAACACAAAAAACGACTGCTATTGTCCTAGTGCCAGACAGTGACTAATTGGTGTCATTTCATAATGTTTTAGTGGATGGCGTGGCACATCATTTTTTCAACAAAAAATTGTGGCGTGACTCAAAACACATTGTAAAAACATAAACTATAGAGTGAGCGAGTGTTTTACATGAAGCACGATATTTTGTTGTTTGTGGAGTACATCACTTAACTTAAATAATGGCTGCCTATGCAGATTGCTAATTGCCACCATTGCATTCAATTATGAGTCATCTTACAGTCCTAATAAGCCTTGTTTCCACTGGTTCGCTTTGAGGGGAACGGTACAGACTGCAAGTGTCTCCACCGTAAAGTGAAATGTACTGCTCTGTTTGAGAGGTCTGAAGTGGACGGTACTAGCTCCCAGCAGGGTCTAGGGCCGGTACAGCATGGCTCCAGGCGTGGTTAATGACCAAACGAGATGATTGGACAATGGAGAATGCAGAGTCAGGTGAAAACAAGATGGACACTGTATTTCCAGTTATGGCAATGTTGAGGCTGACATCCTCCGTAAACATAAAGACATGCTAAAGTTTGATGCAGAGATGCAGAGAAGTGAAATAAATGCAGAAAAAACTGATGATAAACCAGAAGTAGTTTTGTGTTTACTCTAGCTTTAGCTTTAGCCACGTCTCAGTGTCACAAACTTTATTAAACGTTTTTTTGTGAACTGCTTAAATCTGCCATTTAATTACGATTATAATTCAGATACAATTTAGATTTTATTTATTAAGAAAACATAAGTTATGTTTGGGTGACGTCAGTGTCTCACGTAGCAGAGACCTGCCCCTGGACCCAGAGCCTTGCTTGGGACATGGCAGTGCAACTCGGCTGGAGGAAGCCGCACCAAATAGACCCGCTCCAAGGCGGCCCCAAGCGAACCATCCCACTGGAAAAGAGCATATAGTCTACTTGGCCTTGTCCACAGCCCAACCCTTATTCACCTGTAATAATGCTGTTAAGCTGTGTTTAAAATGAATCTGATATTGTTATTCCCTAAGTTTATTATTTGTTCCTCCATAGACCAAGTCGGAAATGCAGGTTGAGTTCACCGTCACAGACTCACATGAGGTAAGATTGTTTGTGTATTTTTACCTGTTTTGACACCTTATGTTTAGATATGTCCCAGCCACATCTAACTCCTGTCCCTCTTTCACCCTCACTCCTTTAATATCTCCATTTTTCACGTTTCTTATGTGTAATCATTCTGACATCTGTCTCACTCTGCACATTTTCGTTCCTTAAATTTACTGACGCTCAACCTACTCTGCCTTGCGGGTATAAGTCTCATTCTTGGCCCTCTTTCTTCTCACCAAATCCCAACTTGGCATGATTAGTGTATTTTGACTCACCAGCGCCCTCTTAAGTCACTGAGGGGGTGGTGTTTTTGGCAGGATTTAACCAAGGTGTCTTCTGCTCCTTTTGCAGCTGGTCACAGGAACCGTAAACATCCAAATCGGAGACGTCAACGATAACGCTCCAACTTTCCATGGGCAGCCGTACACTGTCCAGATCCCCGAGGTAAGGCCCACCCAGAGAAGCATGCACAAAATACTGGTACTGATGAAGACTGCTGGTTTCCACATAACATATCAACATTCTTACTGGGATTATCTTGCTTTGTTTCAGTGGCATAAAGTAGAATCAGTATTATTGTTTATCGCAATATTTCCCTGTGGCTATATATCGTGCTTCAAAATGTGTTATAGTGACAGGCGTAGTGCTGCATGTGGCACATTTCAGTCAAAACTATATAAGTTACATTAGGATCACACTAAACAGTTGTGACTCCCCAAATGCTTAACCTGTTGCTAGGCCTGTCACGATATCAAAATTTGAAATAAAGACGATATTGAAACTAAACTATTCCCCCAAAACAGTTCTAAATGTACGATATTGTTACAAAATATAAACTGCAGTAAATAAATAACAGAATGCAGCTCTTAAGTAGTTTATATCTATGAGTCATATAAGTTCATGATTCAACCTTCTACAGCTCAAATGTCATTGTAGTACAGTAAAATAAAACAAATTTTCCCATTAGTACAAAGAAAGAGTACACACGGTGAATATTGACCCCCAAAATGTATTGTTCCAGCTTTCATATACTGAATGATAAGTCAATATAGTATTTATCATGACAGGCCTACCTTTTCACAATGCTCTGATCCAGTTGTCGAGCAGTTAAAATGTGTTCAGTATCTCACTTTTTGCAATAAATATCTAGGCCTGTCATGATAATTACTGTATCGACTCATCATTCAATACATGATAGATGGAACAATCATTTCTGGGGTATTTATCGTGAGTAGTTTTTATTTGTACTCGAGGGGAAAGTTTGGTTATTTTTCTGGACTATGAAAAGTTTTGAGCTGTAGAAGGTTGATTTATGAACTTCTATGACTCATTATAGATGCAAGCTAACTACTTAAGTGTTGCATTGTACATTTACAATACTTTTTTGAGATAATTCTGCTTTATGGTTTGGTCTCAGTATTATTGTTTATCGTCTATATTTACTTCAGCAATATATCGCACTCCAAAATCTGTTGTTGTGACAGGCCTATAATTATCTCATAATTACTCACAGTAACAGGTGACTTGATTAGAAGAAAGACTTGCCGTGTTTTCACAATTTTATGGCTGATTGGTATATGTGCGTATATGCTGTTACAATCTACACAAGATGATCAATACACTATAAACCATTTTGACTATGCCTGTAAAGATCCATTTCCTGTCTATAATAGCGATGACAACATGGCACAAAGTGAACATTTTCTCACACAAGCTTCTCAGACAGAGTGTTTTGTCTCTGAATTTCTGAATGTAAGAAAATATATTTTTAAAGTTGACTCCGCTGTGACTATTGTTTCCATCGTAAACAGACAGTGACAGCACCCATCCGTTATTCATAGTGCTTTGCTGTTTTGCTGTTGGAAAAAGTGCATGATTTTCTGGAGTTGTCTCGTGTCTTTATATTGACAAACTGCTCTATCTCTACTGGTCGCTCCTTTCTTCTTAGGTCTTTCCCTCAATCTACTTCTCTCTCCTCCATCTGTCTCTCTCATGTGTCCTGCGCTTCACCTAATCCTTGATATGAAGTAATTGCTGGAGTGAGGGACTTCAAATAAGAGCTGAATGCACACAGACACATAGTTTTTTCTCAGTCTTCTCCAAATCTTCAAAGCTCTCCTCAATCCATAACTCTAGCAAATAAATAGGACAAAAAGGAGGTTTTAGACCACCTACCCGAAGAGGTCTCCTTGGGCTAACACAGTGACTGTTCCTGGAAAATCCATAAAAATGCTTTCTTTAAATAATATGAGAACTCAGCAAGAAAACTGTTAAGAAGATCTTCTATTTGTAGACAAAATGTGGATATGGTAACATGCTACAATTTAGCTTAAGCTGAAAATATTTTTGCTGACACTAAAGGCTAAAACTCTAAAAAGTAATTTTTGGATTAATCTTAAATTTTGGGTCATAGCTGTGCAAATTTCACATTTTAACAAGATAAAGTAATACTTCAGTGGTTTCTGCTAAACTATTTGGTGCCTTGAATGCAAATTGGTTGCTTCAAAAGTTATGATCAAATACTATTTAGTAAGGGGACTTTTTAATAGGAGATTATTTGAAACCAGCACACTGTACCGTTGTACTGTAACATTTCAGTTTATTTATTTTTTATTTTTTAGTTTATTTTTCACAGAAAATTAATCTTTAAATAAAGAAATCGAATTAATAAAGTAAGTAAAAACAAAAAAGTATCTGCCAAGCCATCAAATTGTTTGGCTTGTATAGTGGTGATGCACCCCATTCCATAAGCTTAGGGTGTCCATGTTTTTCACAGTGTCACTTATATACTGGCAAACATATGTAAATAGAAAATGTTTGTGTACAGTATACACTTGTGTATGTATGTAGTATGTATGAAGCATGAGTGTGTAAATGTGCATGTTTATATGGTACATATGTGTGTATGTATGTGCCTTATATAATGTTGACCATTGTCAAAAATAGATTGAATTGAATTTATCCAGTGTTTCCTATTAATAGAAGACTGATGCACCCCATAGTCAAAAAAACAACCTGGACTATACTTTGGCATAATAAAATCACACTGTAAAATGATGCATAATAAAAATATAAAAGTAACTTTACTCATAAAAATACTGCTTAAATGTGTGGCACTTACTGCCACCATAGTCTCAACTAAATCTATGGGAAACACTGCTTTACCAATGTGATATAATGCATTAATGGCTAAAAGTATTTACCCCTGAATAAGAATCAATCAATAAAACTTTATTTAGGCAATTTAAGCAAATTGAATAGTTAACATAGTGATGCTTATCTCCTACAAAGGTTCTGTGTCAAGGCACTTTGAGGAGAGTAATATCTCTCAGGACAAAAGACTCCCTCCTTTGTGTTCTGCAGCCCGGGCAACACAGCCGGTGTCCGGGGGGAGCCACATGAACTGTGGGGGTAGGGGTGGGACAATAAACAATATTATCCTTTATCGCAATCAATCAAATCAATAACCATCTGTGGTACATTTTGTATAATCTTTGCCATAATAACACCAGATTGTGAAGAAGCTACTTATGCATGATGTTCTGTGCTGCATTGTTGTTTTCACTTAAACAGGAGACACAACAGGAAAGCTCTCTTCTAAGCCGAGTAGTTACAACACTAAAGCTTAAATATCCGCAGTTTGATTGTAAAGTAAAGCTGTTATTTGTAAGCTACACTTTTTACTGCTTGTAAATCTCCCCTCTTAGCGGCTTACTGACCCCATCGCAGAGTGAATAGGACTTGGAGAATAATTAGCTCAGTTGAGTGTGCTAAAGCTTTTGTGTGTAGTATCCACAGCTCAGCAGAGGGAGCAGATGAAGCAATGTGAGTGGCAAGGTGAGCGCGGCACGGCGAGCCTGTGTGTAAATGTCCTTTTAATTTGTAGAGCCATAAAGAGGGTGAAGGGGAGCAGGTGGGCTCGGAGCATTCCCTCTGTCACTGCTAATGAGCTGGACAGATTTACCGCTACCACACACCCAGCCGGCACCCGCATGCACACAGCGTATAGAAATAATGTTGTGATTGGACAGCAGATGGGCCACAACCTAAATCTATTATGCCAGCAGACAATAGAGTGAGAGAGGAATGTCATTCACTTTGTCTATAAGCACTACAGGTAGTTCACGTTAGGTTAAGGGAGATTTTATTGTAATGATGTAAAGGAAAGGTTGCAAATTTGGCTGCATATTTTGAAAGGTGCTGGAGTTACCGCCAGGAGCAGCGGGCGACCGCAGTGCAGCTCCCAAAAACCTATTGGATCTTGATCAGGATAACATACCTGGAGGATTTGCTTATTGCCCAGGTTAGATAGATAAATGGACAGATAGAGCAGCAGTGTGAAAAAAAGGATCTACCCATACATTCTCATAGCATAGCAACGATTAATGACAACACAATGATTAAATAAATTATTGCAAGCCCCTTTAGGCCTTTTTTCTCTATGTAATATATTTGTAAGCACTTGGAATTATTGGACACATCAAACAAGACAGATATTACTGGTGTTTACATGCACACCAAAAATCTGATCATGTACAGTATCGTTACATCTAGTAATCTGATTTCTTTCTGCTTGTTCACACCTCTGCAGGTATTAACATGGAAAAGTATGTAAAGAAAGGGCAAACTAATGTGACATAGTTATTTTAAAATTCATTGTACTTTGTTTTCGAAGTACAACAGTTACTCTAAAAATCCACTAATTAACTGTCACCAGGTGTTTTTAAGGATCAGACTTCTCTTAGGCATGTTAACACACACGGAAAAATCTGATCTTATTATTGGATTATCTGCTCATTAGTTTTAATTTTTGTCTGGCCATGTAAACAGACTACATTGATACGCAAGACTAGACGCGTATAAGATATATATAGTTAGGATATGATATGGGTTTGTGTTAACAGGTCTAAACTGGGTTCAAACCAGGACCTAATCAAAGTGTGTACACATCCCATAGACTGTATAAAGAAGTGGACTAAGATAGCGTGACGTCACCCATAGCGTTCGGCTTCAGACAAATGAAGCTCATTGAGGCTAGCAGTTACAAGGGCGAATTCGGAGCCGAGTTCCATATTTGGAATTCTGACCGCGAGTATCAAGCAACCAAAAGAGCCAGTCTGGAGTGAGTTCCATATTTGGAATTCTGACCGCGAGTATCATAGCAACCAAAGAGCCAGTCTGGAGTGAGGCTGTTGAAGGTAAAACTGCTTCCCACCCTCACCGCTAGTTTAGCAGGGAGTGGGCGCTTAGCAACGCTGTCAATCAAACCTGTTGCTAACGCTAACAGGAGCTACCTCGGAAGAAGGCGCCTGATTTGTCTGTTATTAATCTTGATTTACAGACACAATAACGAAATAAAAATAGCAGGACCATGTAGACCAGGTTAATATGAACATTTAAAGACCAAAATGACAAGCCTGACAGCCGCAGTTACGGAGAGAGGGACGACAGTTTTTCAATACAGAGTGAATTGGAGCCAGAGTTGAAAGAGCCGGAAGTGCACCCATGATCACATCCTATTTGGAAAGCAGCGGCTAGCAGGTTAGCTATGTGCATTTATATATACAGTCTATGATGCATATATAAAGTAATATCTGAATTTGAGGCATTATCAGTTGAATATGAAAAGTTTAGATAGAGGCTTTAGCCGTGCCTTAAATATAGTGAAAGTATTTGCTCACAAATTAGATCAGGGAAAACATGACAACATATTTTTCTGTGTTGCTATTTCATTTTTGTCCTATGAGGTAACACTGACTACCCTCTATGTGAGATATATGCTCATGCTGAGTCTCGTATTGGCAGCTCCAAATATTTACAGAGCGATATGTCTAAAAAATGTCCCTCTCCCCTTTTCTGTCCCCTCTCTGCAGATGCCTGACCCTGGGCTGGTAATGGCTCTGGCTGTCACTGTGACCAAATCAAACGCCAGCGCTAACAACTACTCTTATTGTGCCAGCACAGGCCTTTTACTGTCACCCACAGCCTCTGCACACACACTCACAGCTGTGCTCCACAAAGAACCACAAATGTACAGTCACAACTCAATACAAAGATGGCTGCAGCATGGTTAAAAGCTGCTCATTGTAGATTTGTTGACAAAAAACTGGCCATAGTGAATGAACGTGAGGGTGAAAGGTTGTCATTTTGGGTATGTATTTATGTCAAACCTGCTTGAAATAGCACTATATATCATTGTCAAAAAATTGTTGTTGCCATAGCAAATAATCAAATCTAAATATTCTTCAAAAGTACTCAAAGTGTACAGGAATCTGAAACCCATGAATACCCTGATACAAATCTGGTTTGAACTGGAGTCAATGAATGATCTTGAACTTTTTTTCCAATATGGTGAAGAAATGTATATTGAGTATCAAGCCTTTTGTTTATTATTGAAATCAAGGTTGAAATAGTATTGTGACAGCACTATATGGGGTTGTTTTTCCATAATGTCTTTCAACTACTTTGATGATACCAATAGCAATCCTTAGTTCGTTAGTTCAGCAGTTTTCAACTTTGATATATTTTGGGGAATCCAGTTTGAATTTTAAAATAATGTTTTGAATGAAATGTCTTGAAATTGCGCTATTTTATTGTATATCTGGTATTCGCTGTTACTGTTGTGATGTTACATGCTACTGCACATTTTATTTTGCCCTTGTTTGACAGTGGAGCACTTTTGGTGTTATAAATCTCGGCACAGTGGAGCTTTGTCATCATAAAGGAGGTGATGCAAAGATTTCAGAGCTGCATGTTTGTGGCATAGGCAGATTAGATGTACTGGCAAAAGGCAGATGGGCGAGAGGCTCCAGGTGATAAGTCTCCAAACTGTATCTGTTTTTGTCTCTTTATGTTGTGAGGCAGGTGTACAAATCCCACCTCTGCCTCCATTTTCTCTCAGTCATATTTCAGCATCTTGGTCTAACCTCTAAGCTCACATGAAGTACGAGAGACTGCAGCAAAGGAAGCACCAACTGTACTATGAGGCTATAGTCATTTTGCTTTCACTGCAGTATAGTCATGGTTTTTATCACAAATGTTTTAGCCATGCACGCAAAAAGATATACAGCCAGTAGTTTAAAGGTGCACAATGTAACTTTTCTGATGTAGGAGCCGCTGCTTGCTTATATCAATGGAGAGTTTATTGCCGTTATTGTAATGTTCCACAGTAATTAAAGGTTGTTTTGGTTTTTTTTTTGTTTGTTTTTTTGTGGGTTTACCTCTCCATAGATCTGACCTGCAACACTAATGTGTCACTTTCTTGCCTTCATGGAGATAAATAACTTTAATACCGAACTGTGGAACATTTCAAGCAAAGCAATAACATCTCCATGGAGACAAGTTAAGACGTTCAGACATTCTCCTGGTCTTCCATTGGCACATGTTGGAGTTTGCTATGATAATACAGTGAAATCTAAATACTGTTTCATCCTTTGGTTTGGAAGCTGTAAACATGTCCATATTGAATGAACGTGAGAGTTAGCCCAGGGACTAGCTTGGCATTGCCTTTGTTGAAACCCGTCCAAGGCTCATAGTAAAGCAGATAAGCTAGCCCCCTGCTAATGCTAACAGAAATAAACAAGAGTGAATGAACAAATTATGTATTTACACACAAGGGCACTAGTCTCTTATGTTGTTTGATATACACTGTGAATAATTGCATATTGGGATTTACTGGGTAATTTTGGGAGAATGGAATCAACCCATCATCGTTTCATCTTCCAGCTCCTCTCATACACTGCTGCGTCTGAACAATTTTGATCCCAAAATGTGAGAGCATTTCCTGTGCTAATGACACACACAAATGCACTCATATTTGGGCTAAAATGGTGTGAGGTGTTGGAGAGCCCCTGTTATGGCTGTGAACGAGCTGTTTAGTGCTTGATGTGGGATCTGGCACAGAATCAGACCAGAGCTGGTTTTGATACGTGCCGCTCGCTGTCAGATATCACAAATTAATGCCTTACAGTGTTTCTTGTGTAACTTTGTTCAGAATTCAGCAGCACAAATTCATCTGTCTTTTTTGTCAGTAATACCATTATTAACTGTCCTCCTCTGGCCAAAATCAAGGTTTTTAGTGGTAGCACATAAAGCTTTGGGACAGAGCTAAAAGGTGGTTAGTAAGTAGGCTAGTTTCACCACAATCTTTCACCACAAAGCAAAAATAATGGCTTAATTGACTGGAGAGCAGTGTACAGTGAAATTAAATACAATTTGCCTGTTAATATTAATTAGAATAGAAGCATGAGAAAGCAAAATCACCACATTATCAACAAGTGTAATGTTTTTTGAAAGATACATAGATTCTGTTATTCTGTGATTTCTTGTGTAATTGTAAATCCTGTTTGTCATTATAATTCATAATGTAAAGTGTATTTCCATCTGAATCCGTAAACAGGAAGCCCTTAAGCATTTTAGTTGTTTTTAATGAACGATGGGGGTGGGATTCAGTAAGTTTTTCAAGCTTAAAGGTGCATTGTGCAAGTTAAAATGCTTAAAATAACTTAAGCAATTGCTTGATGCACAGAATGAGTTTGTCTGTTTCCCCCACGGCTGATTTGGTTTGGTTTGGAGAATGCACTGCACATTATGCATTTAGTTTATTTGGAGTACGCAAATAGCAGCTTGTTGTGAATTGGTCACTTGCTGTGTCTTTGCAGCGTTACCTCAGTATAGTTATGAAGTAATGTGTGACTCGTTCACAAGCTGCATTTACGAGAGCCATGATGACGTAGTAACAATTGTTTGCGAGGAAAGCTAATCATTATTAGCAGCTCACAAGTTTACCAGCAAAATGTAATCTAAATAGAATTGAAGTTGATCAAGTTGTTTCTAGAGAGGAAGGCCGAAGGTGCATCTTTGAGAGTTGTTTGGTTCATCCTCGCACAAGCCTGTGCACAGTGAAAACGCACAACACTGCAGTTGCAGTTCCACTTCAACCCAGATGTGGCAAACTAGCACAAAAACTCAGTAACTTTCTCCTTTAAATAAGTATAAAATTAAACCCATTAAGTAAATTGAATAAAAAATAAAGTGTATTGGATACAGGTATATTTCCTGTCCTCTTTAAGTCATTGATTAGCTTCAAATAAATAAATGAAATAATAATAATAATAATAATAATAATAATGACCATAACAATAACAATAATGACAATAACAATAATAAATAAATGAATGAATGACCTATACACACCTTTGCCAAAGTGATGTTCACTGGTCATAATATCGTCCTGCTCCTGTAGTGTAATTGAATGTGTTTGCTGCAGAGCTGAGGACTGATGGCTGACAGGCACAGGCCTCAAAGAGACACTAAGACCTTAAACCCAGGAACGCAGAGATTTAGCCCAAAGAGGCACAAATGGCTCAACTCAGAAGGTTAAATAGAAAACACTCACCTCAGACGATATGTAGAAGTTGGTTTGTCTTATTTTACACCAAATCTATAATTATCATATTTTTTTTGTCTGAAAACCTGAAAGATGTATGTTGTATATCTTGCTTGAGTGACCAATTGCAACCAAAAGGCAGCTAGATGGCAAATATGCATTTTTACTAGCAGGCTTTTGGGGTCAAACATAGGAACCTGGTATAAAATATGTTTTATATTATAGACTTATTACATTATGATCAAGGTAATTTCCTAGAAGTTTGTTTTGGCTTTTCCAGCCAGAAGTTTGAAACAGGAAGTGAGGCATTGGTGCGGACAGTTTATATAGTTGAATTTGTTTGTGTAGAAGTAAGCTGTTGTGAGTAGCCTTGGGGCAGACTAAATCACACTAGAACACCAACGCAGCACAATCTCAACAGAGTCAAGGCGGATGAAGTGTCTTGCATCAGGACACAACAGCAGTGGAAAATAGTTTGCCTGGCCAGCCCAGACTTCAGAGCTTTTCGTATACTATGAAGATGTAGTCTGGACCACAGTGTCATCTTCTAGTTTAGACAGGAATGACTGACAGATGGATTAGCCAATCAGAGAAACATGGTGGTTTACGTATGAGTTTATTCGCTTCCCATTACTGAAATAAACAAACTGGATTTCACAGCTCTGTTTGAATTTGCCCTGAAACACAGACTCAGCGGTGACCAGACTGCAAATCCTATACAGAGGATTTTAGTCTAGATTTACTAAGCAAGAACATAGTAAAGGAAGGATCAACATATAGACAATCTTCTAAATACATTGGTTCCTCTCATTTCATTGGTTGACTTGGCACAAACATACCTTGGCAACTCATTTACATATAGTTGTTGTTTTTAGAGTTGTTTCCACCATCTTGTGTAGCTTTATTTTCCAGTACTTGCCCCACATTTGTGCACTTTTGGGAGTATTTTAAGCCAAATGGCCGTGAGTGAGCTGTCAGCGTGCATGTCAGCAGCGGCGAACACTTTATTCCCTGCATCCTTTCCAGTTGAGGGGTTAACACAACAAATAGTGGCTGGGCTCCGTGTAGGCTGACACTCGTGAAGCTAAATCACCTCCTCTCCCTCTTTATCTTTCTGTCATTTACTTTATCCCACTGAGCATGAAGAGCACCTTGATTTGCGTGCTGCGGGGATGGCCACGGATTCGCCTGTCAGGGAAAAAAATAAGACAGAATGCTAAAGCCAATGTTTGTGATTGACTATCAAGATTTTCCCAAACAAATAGTTGGATAGATCGCAGGTAAAAATGTGCGGAAAAAGGGAGAGGTATAGACATGGAAGTAGTAAGATTGAAAGGGGAGAGAGAGTGGCGTGCTCTCCCAAAAGCCATTAAAGTTTGATTCGCCCACTCCTCACTGTTTGAATAAATCAACCTGTCGTCTTTCTCTCTCTCCTTTTGCTGAAGAGCGGGACCCTCCTTTGTCCCCACAGCCGACAGTCTGCCTCTGGCTTTCAATGCTCATGTTCAAGACAGTATGGATTTGGTAACACTGGATCTCTCCCTCACACTATTGACTAAAACGGCTAAATCATGGGACCAAAATCAGACATTTGATATTTATTTGGGTTGCAAATGAAAACATGATTATTATAAAAATATTTAACTATCCAAAATTAACGTATAGATGTACAAATAAAATATATGTTATGGTCACCCATAACATATATTTTATTTGTTTTTTAATTTTTTTAATTTTATTTGTCATTTTTGTAAATTATCGCAGATACAATTATATTGAGTGCACAGTTCTGTTATTTAGTTTAAAGTGTGATTTTGTTGGTTCTCCAAGTTTGTTTTGGAAGCATAAACAGAATGTTGAAGTACCGCTTTAAACATTGAAGTGAAGCATCTGGACTTGTTTTGTATTTCAAACTTTTGGTTAACCATGCAATAGACAGAATAGTTGGTTGAATTATTTATTTTCTGATTTACCTCATCAAGTTATGTTGTATTCTTTTGTTTTTTTGTTTTTTTCAGTCTGATACAATGCAGCAATGTAGATATAAATATGGTATTAGTAAGAAACAGCTAAAAGTTGTCTCATTTTATTTCTTCTCTTTATGTGATTTTTTTTTTTTTTTTTTTATTCCAACAGGTGCAGATTTTTAGTTTTTAGATTTTTAGTTCTTTATAATTGTATCAATGTGCTCAAATCTGTTCTGGTTGCACCATTTTCTAAGTGACAGCAGGTTTAAAAGATGCTAGAAGGCTATGAAATTTCTACCTAAACTTGGCTATTTTTGTTTCCAGTCAAGAAGAAGAATTTTCCAATATTCTGACAAATAAACAATGTAGAAAATAGACATTTTCTAGCTTCATTTACAGGTTTTAAATAAGATGTGTAAAGTACCGAAGCCACATTTGAACTAATTATAGGGACAAGCAGATGTTTAGACTCCACTTCTCAAGCTCCAATTTGCACGTTTGTTGAGTCTTTTATATTTTCAGGTTGTCATGTGTGCTGTCTTTATCCAGAGGGCACCAGGGGCTATGGCATCAAGGCTCTAAAACACTGTAGCTTTGAGTATGGCTGTAGTGTAGACCATGGTTTAAATGAATTACGCATTAAACTAATATGCGCATATGAATATCATTTTAAGGGGACATATTTTGCTAAATCAACTTTAAAGAAGAGCTTTTAATCACTTAGTGTCTATTCCCGCTCTGCAAGTTTGTAGAAAACACTGTGAATGTTTTTTGTCCTAGTTTCCTCTTCGACTGAGACAGATCTGTAAATTTTGGCGTTGGAGTTAAGCAGACTGCGTTAGATTTTCAATGGATGAAAGGGCATTAGGCACAAAAATAACAAACTGTGCAGCGACATGAAAAACCTGGCAAATAGGAGCAAAATGAAATGGAGAGTTTTGGAACCAGAGGTTCGCTCAGCATTGGCCTCAAGTAAGAATAGCATTATCTCAATAATATTACTCAAGTAGAAGTGCATAGTATTGGTCAGAGTGTTTACTAATCACATAACCATACTTGTAGTAACTGTGACGTAACATCCCAATTGATGGTAAATGGTCAAAGGGTCACATTTTTATATAGCTCTTTTCCACCTTCAAGGCACTCAGTGCTTTAGATCAAGGAACCACTCACCCATTCACACACACATTCATACACCAGTGTACACAGACACTGGGGGCGAGGTGGATTAAGTGTCTTGCCCAAGGACACCACGACAGCATTCTTCTGTGGGAGCTGGAATCGCACCGCCAACCTGTGGGTCAGTGGATCTGACCACTTTAGCAATGATGTTTTATGTCGAGAGTGGGACTCGAACCACCAAACTTCGGATCAGTGGACAAACACTCCACCAACTGAGCTACTCATCCCATTTATGATAGAGTTGATGTATTTGAACATATAAAACTAAAAATAATACTATAAATAATAAAATAAATACAAAAAGATGTAAATAATTCAAAGAATGAACCACAAAAACATCATGTGATCTTGACAACATTTAGTCACTTATAGTCACCTTGGGATAAGTAACCAAAACTTTATATTAAGACAATAAAAATATTATTCAAGTAAAAGTATAAGCATAGTGCTAAAAAACAGAGGTATAGGTTCCTTAAAAATGAAGTACATGTACAGGAGTAAATGTAACCGAGTACTACCCACTACTGGAAGATAAGACGCTGAGTACAATTGTCAGAACCGGGAATTGATCTCCCCCATACTGACACAGACACAAAACATGCACCTTATATAATCATACTGCCTCCTGCATCCATCCACATCTGAAATCTGAAAACTACCATATATTTTTAGAACCGTACTTTTTGGAGGGTCTTGGCTTCTACTTACTTTGTCACATCTTTTTGACACTCTCTCTAACCCTATTGTATGGCGCCTCCTTTCTGAGAGCTTTGATGTATAATTGAGATACGCACTCATTGCTCCCTTCTCTCTCTCTGACCCCAGGACCACACTTGTCGAAGCAGTGTTAAAATTACAGCGAATGGGAAATGGCGGCATAAGGTTATTGGATTGCAATGCTCTGCACCTGTAAGGCAAATGGGCTGCTACTTACACAAACTTTTCATGACAAATAAATCAATAGAACACTGTTACTAGATGCCGGTGCGTTGTTGCAGAGGAGTGCTTTGGACAGAGATAGACTTTGACACTTTGGTGCTGAGCTCTCTATACCAAGTGTCATGTTTCATCAGCAAGAAGTAATTTCATTTGACAATGTCGCTATGCACTAATTGAGATGAAGAGACAGTGAGATGGAGGGGAGCAAAATGATGGTACTAGCAGTATGGTGAATGTGCTTGGCTATGGGAAATAGTAAAGTAATGATGACTTTATAAGGCTTATGATTATAGCCTACACAGATCTATTCTCCATTAGGGTAATTAGTGCTGTCAGTGATTTCTTATTAAGGAGTCATCAGACAGTGTACTCACAATTGGCTTTTCACTTTTGGGGTCACCTCTGCAAAACATCTGCCTCACGTAAATAGTGCATTTGCATTGGAATTTGGCGTAGGTTTAACCCAGATGCCATACCGGAAACTAGGCCTGTCATGATAAATACTATATCAACTTACCGTTCAATATATGTTAGATGGAACAATATTTGTGGGGGGTCAGTATTTTCATGGGGACTTTTTCTTTGCACTAGGGGGATATTTTTTGGTTATTTTTGTTGCAATATGATCAGATTTGAGCTGTAGAAGGTTAAATAAATGACTTCTATGGCTCATTATAGATACAAATTAATTGAACTTAAATGTTGCATTCTGTTTTTTTTATTTATTTCAGTTCATTTATAATAGTTTTGGGGAGATACTTCTTCTTTATGGTTTGGTTTCAATATTATCGTTTATTGTCTATATTTACAGCAATACATCGCACTTCAAAATGTGTTATTGTGACAGGCCTAGCGGAAACAAATACTAATTTATTCACGTTGTGAAGTTAGGTTATTAGTCTAGTATGCAGTGAATCTTAGTAAAACAACATAATTTGACATTTACTCTAGAGGTGAGCGATCTACCAAATGATTTTCTTTTAGTCTAGATCTCATTTTACATTTTTTTTCACAATTCATGCACACTTAGTATCTATATATTACTTTTAGGTAACTAATGCTATTTGCTGCTTTTGTTCAAACTTCACTGTGATTTTGTTAAATGCATCTGTCACTCACTCAGAGCAAGATGAGACTGACCAATAGAAGGAGTGGCTGGGGAAATGTGTCTGCATTAGACAGAAACACACTGAAATGGCAGAATCAGGTCGTTTTCACACAGCCACTAGTTAGGTTGACGTAAAAGAGCATTCGCTCTGAGAGCGGTGCGTTTGGGCTGGTGTGAACGTGACAGTCGCATTCTGGGCCAAAGTAAAACGGCTGGTCCGAGAGCTCTTGAAACAGTAGGTCTCGGAGCGGCTCCACTCCCATTTTGGAGCGGGGCGAGTGTGGTGTGAATGCGGCCGACCTTGGGCCAACGTATACGGTCCGCAATGAGAGTAGAATTGCTTGCAATAGGGGAGAAAACGCTCGGATGATGTATATATGTATGAATTGGCGCAGCAGAGCTGCTGTTTGGATCAACTTAATATCAGCAACACATCTCCTCCTGCCTCTGTCTGCGCAGGTGAGCCTGGGTCTGTCTGTGTGTTGTTTTCTCTGATGTCAGCAGCGTGTACAGTCTTCACAGTATATTTAGCCAAGGTGCGTGCATATTCACGGGGCTCTGTCTCTTGAAGAATGTTAAAAATAAGTTTGGCGATCAGGTGATGGACTCTCACATAGCTCATGGTGTGTTTGGGGTGAATTAAGTGCAACGTATGTGAGCAAAAAGTAAAGTAACAACTAAATATAGTGCGCACTGGGGTCGTTCCACGGAGCGCACTACTGTGTGAATATGACCTCAGATTGATTTTATCAACTTAACCATATTTAGTCCCGTTTAAGCTTGGGGCTGTTTAAACTTAAGTGCACTGACTTCACAGTAGGTATGCACTGTGACCACATACTGGTATCAGATATCGGAACTGAAAAATTTGTTGGATCGGATATTGGCTGCCAAATATCAGTTCAGCCGATGTCCTGGTTGGAGATATAAATTGATGCGATAAGAGTTTACTGGTCGTAGCTGGCCCAGAAAGTCTTGTAATGTTTGAACTTTTATTTACGCAAATCTGTTCTGTGGTTACTTGACAAATAAATAACACATTTGGATCAGTTTTGTCTATTTTATTTTTGTTTAAAGGAAATAAATGTTGTTTTCAGTCTGTGCACTGGTATCAGTTGATATCGGGTATCAGCAGATACTTAAAACTATAGTATCGTAATCGATATCGGAACTGAAAAAGCTGGATCGTTGCATCCCTACTTCACAGCATCGTTGACTGAATAAAAATATACTTTCTTGGATTTATATTGCACTTTTAAAGCTTGACAGTATAGACAAACATTCACTCCCAGCACTTGTGGCACTGGTTCCACCAGTGGCCTTTCAGACCACATTCTCACCACATTCATTTGAGCTGGATGAAGTGTTTTCTCTAAGGACACAGCCACAGTGTTCAGTGCTTGAACAGCCAACTTTCTTTATCTTCACTTACTCTACCACTTCTGCCACTGTCACCTCTTACATTTTCATTGATGGGATTGGTCTATTATTTCATGCAATACTTTTCCATATTAGTATATTAGTCATGTTCTCTCATCCCTTAATATGTTTTTTATTATGTCTGTTTTGAGTGAATGAACAAATGCTTTTTTTTTCCAATGTGGTGTTTATACTGCAAATGGCAACTAAACTGAAACTCTGCATTTCTCCACACTTGAGACTGGCTCAAAGCACAAACTGCCCTGTGGATCAGTGTGCTCTCAGTCTGGATCATAGAAGTCGTGGGTCTTGGACTGGCTCAGTGTCGTTCTCATGCAGGGCTTGTCTGTGCTTATCGGCCTGTCACTGTTTCTACTGCAGCGCTACATGGAGGGAGTGTAAAGTCACCAATGCAGCAGGGACTCTGATCGCTGCTCATATGTGCGGGCGCTTTGTCAACATCATGGCAATAATTATGTTTTCTCATTACATCTATTAAATTGCTGGTTAACTTAAATGTAAAACTGTGCGAAATCCATTAAAATTCAAGACAAGTTTATTTGGAGAACACAATTTGTACACAAATTTAAATAATTCATATTTATTTACAACAGAAGAACACATTCAAATCACTATAGAAAACATAAAAACATCCAACCATCTATTTTCTTCCGCTTATGCGGGGCCAGATCTCAGGGGCAGCAGTCTAAGCAGGAACTTCCCTTATTTCTTATTTTATTTATTGGTAAAGGGACTGCACATATTAATGAACATTTAAAAATATAAATATGTGAAGATTATAGCCTACGTCGCTAATTTCCATCTTCAGTCTCTCGGCAGGTTGATGTAAAACAGTTTACAGGACAGAGAAAAGAGCAGCAACAATCATACAAAAGCAAATGTAACACACAGCACACTATGCACACAACACACCCTCTGTACATACAATTATAGAACAGTTCATTTGAAGTAAGTTAAAAGCCCCAGACACTTCCTCCAGCTCCTCTGGTGGGACCCCAAGGCGTTCCTAGTCCCTCCAGCGTGTCCTGGGCCTCCTCTCGATGGGACATGCCCGGAATAACTCTTCAGGGAGTCGTCCAGGAGCCACCTCAGCTGGCTCCTCTCGACATGGAGGAGCAGCGACACTACTCCGAGCTCCTCCTGTGTGACTGAGCTCTTACCCAATTTCTAAGGGAGCACCCAGCCACCCTGCGGCGGAAACTCATTTCGACCACTTGTGTCCACTATCCTGTCGTTTCAGTCATTACCCAAAGCTCATGATCTTAGGTGAGGGTAGGAACGTAGAAATATTAAAACATAAATAATCATTATAAAAGTAATTTTGAATGAGAAGAGGGCAGATACAATAATTGTATTTCTATAGCATTCGTTATTTTTACCTAGCAAATAAAAGGGTAATCAATATGCAAAAAGTAAAAAAAAAAACTTTTTTGGATGTTGGTCTATATATTTTTAAAATGGACTGAATGTAAACACATCTACATAATCATATATTTCTGAAAGTGTAATCATGCTTCCATGGCTAAACCATTGAATGCCCTGTCAAATCAACAGCATTTTCTATTGAAGTTCAATATTATGCTCCTTTGTTGTGTTTGTTGTGACAGACACAGTATTATTGTTCTTACCATTCACAAAAGAAAGTAGTGCCACAAACCCACACTTCAATACCACATTTTGAAGAAAAAAATATTTAAATTACACTATATTGAAATAGTTTGCTTATTTTGGAGTTTTGCAGTATTATTGTTCCTAGCATGTGCATAAATATACATGGGTTTCAGAATGAATAGAATGAATCTAGGACTATTGCCTTAGTGATTAATAATTTTAAACAAAATATAGTATCTTTTGTATGTGGAAAAGTGCTCAAAATGTTCCATATAACAGGTCGGCTCCCGTTGTGTGAGATGTGCGTTGATCATGTGTTTGTGTGTGTAGTTGAGAGATAACCCTAATATGATAATCGTTTGGCTTTTCATTCAAATTAGGCATAACAACAAGACTGCTAATTTTAGTTGGGCACGGTGCAGGAATTTTCCATTGTACAGACAACATCAAAGTGTGTACGCATGTATGCATTTATGATCTGGTTCATACGCCGATGCCATGACAACAGCCCAGTGCAGGACCCGGGTCTGTTCCCTGCTCACTGCTGGAGGCTACACTTCAGAGCAGGAGTCCATGGAGCCACTGGACCTACAGGAGCAGACTGGCAATTCAAACTGAAAAACAAGCGAAAGAGAGAGAGAGAGAGGGAAAGAAAGAGGGAGATGGAGAGGAGGAGAGAACGAAAGACGAGAAAATACACTGCCAGGCCTGCATTCCCTTGTGATTGTAGCTGATTGGTGCTGGCCTCAATGGGAACTTTGGCTGGGTTCATTGGCAGTGTGTTATAGATTTGGGTGTATGGGTTAAAACACTTGGAGTTATAGTTAACAGAGTAATGTAGGGTTATGGGGAGGTTTCGTAATATTTAATGTGAAGGGAGGAAAAACAACTCCAGGAAAATTCAGGTGAAGCATTGGAAAAGGCAGAAGAGAACACGCTGTATTTTAGATTGTGGTGAATTGATTCATGAGGCTTGTGCGAAATGCCTCATCGTCAGTGTTACTAAGGAGTGTTTCTGGACACTTTAGAATCACAAATGGAACCGCAAAAAAAGGGAAAATTAAAATATGACAGAGGATTCCTGTTTAAAAGAATCTGTTCAATTTTCAAAACCCAAAACAAAAGACCAGAATTGCTGATCAGTTACATACTAGATTTGGTAACTCTGAACAAATAACATCAAAACATAATCAAATATTTAGCTGTGTAAAGGCCAACACGTATTTAAAGATGCATTGCATAACTTTTCTGCAGAGGATACACCACTTGCTTGTCCCTTTACCCGGAAGTTTCTACAGTATGGCATTAAACTTACCTAACAATGTTTATCCAATTGCAGATAAAAAAAAAAAAAATGCATTCTTCCTATGAGTGAGCTTGCCTGTCCACAGAACTGACCTATAACTTGGCTCAGTGGTGTTACCTTCTTGTTTCCGTAGATACGTTTAATGGTATGCAGATAAGCAGGTGGTGGACCCTTCTTCAGAAAAGTTACATAGTGTGCCTTTAAGAAATGTAAAATAGTTGTATCATCTTTCTTCATATTGCCTATTCTTTGGGTTATTGAATTGAATAATAGTGTTTTTAAATTTGGACTTTAAATCTACAGTTAAATATTGTTTTTAATGTTTTTAAATTTGGGCTTTAAATATTATAATTAAAAGCATTTCTGAACTGACCGAGCACCTAATGAGTTACTTGCTGAAGCAGAAATTCGTTGGTGTTGGCAGATGTCAGTGTCACGTCCAGCGTTAAAAACAATTACGTTTCTAGCAAAAAACGAAAATAATTTCATTGTCAAACTGCAAATCAATCTGGTGTCCTGCCGAGTCATTTCAGTATGTGAGTTTGGGCTCGATAGCGTTCCATCTTTTCCCAAATAACAAGAGGATAATTAATCTTTAAATGACAACAACTTTTCCGAGACACAATTTTTCATTTATTTAGTGTTGATTTGTTTGTGACTCTTTTTTCGTTTTATCGTTTTTCTCTCGCCACCATTCGGCTCTATCTCCCCCGACCATGTTAGTTCTGGGTAATTTAGCCGACAATGCTCCCCGCGCTCCCTGTGAATTCAAATGAGACACTTGTAACTGCTGAGTGACTGCAAACATGAGCCCAGTCCAAAATGTCTCCTCTGAGCTGCACAAGTCGTCCACTGATACCACACGGTTTGCACTGGCCATTTAGATGCTTTTTGTATTTTTCCAATATGCTTGAAATGAAAAGTTTTGATAAGCTGACACACTAGAGGTATTTTTTTAATTATTCAAAATAATGAAAATTACCAATATTCACATTGGTTCATCATCATTTTATTTTTAATACACATTTTTAATGGAATTCTTAGTCTGAATTACTGTGCGTAGTGATGTGTAAATGTGATTTTAGGTCCATTGGTAATATGCCTAAAAAATCTGAAAAAACAGCATCAGCCACATACTTGTCTCCATGGAGATGTCCTTGATTCGGCTGGAATGTTCCAACGTGTGGCGTTAAACTTAACGCCATGGAGACAAACAGGTTACAGCTATGGAGAGGCGAGTCTGTTTTTCAGGCTGTTTATGAGCTACAAAAACACCTGCAATTGAATAAAGTAAGATCAATATATTCTCATATTGTGGAACATTCCAGACAGTAATAACATCTCCATGGAGACAAATAGGTGCCGCACGCCCCAAGAGTTACATAGTGCACCTTTAATATTGCCTTCATTTAATACATATTCATTTGTTCCTAACCAAGTAGTGAATTCATAAGTTATTCTAACAGTTGTAGTTGCAGTTCTAGTCTCCAGTCACCTGTAGAACCTTACCTTAATTCGATATTTGTGTGATAGTAATGAAATACGATTGATTGGTGCTGAATTTGAACTATGCTCACCATTGTAGAGGTAGCACTCACTCTGCTTGTAAATACAACTCCTCTTATAAAGGCACACAGCTCCAGTCCGGCGGTCCCAGAGTCCCTTATGTCTTTAAAATAAAAGTGCGGACTGATTAAAGCCTGAGTTTTATGGGCGACAGTGAAAAAATATGACTAAATAAATAAATAAATAAAAGTGAACGTCTTGCCCCCTCAGGCTACATCCGTTTATATGATAATCAGCCTGGCTATAATTTGCATTTAATGTTGTTTAAAAAAAAAAAAGACAAGAAGTGAAAAGAAACAAAAAACATGTGCAAAAGATGGGATTTTTGTGGGAGGTGAAGCCACAAACAAACTGTCCAATGCCCATCCTCGGGTTTACTATGAAAATGCAGCTGTACCCCGAGGATGTACTTCTGAGTAGGATACGCTATACATTCAAGGGTGTCAAGACTTTAAAGTAGCTTACTTATCCATGGGTTTCAGAATGAGGACACATTAGGACTGTCGCCATAGCAATTGACAATTAAAACAATGTATTATACTGAATGGTGAATAGTCCTCAAAATGTCACCCCTAACAGGAAGCAGAATAGACTATTTCTATTATTGCTTTAGCACTCTTATCTGATCCCATAATGCCATTTTATCAATTTGGGAACACCGCCATAATAATGACAAAGTAAGTAAGTTAAGATAGGTGGATGGGACTTGAAGACATTTTTAGGGGTGGAAGATAAAAATGTATGTTTTAGCAAGGAAAACCCTGTAGTTGAATAAATGCAAGAAAAGTTCAATGCACTTGTGACAAGACAAGCAAGTCGTGGACCCGTCACCACAAATGTTGGATCTTTAAATAGTGTAGTTTGCATCTTTAAACAGTGCAGTTTCTAGGCCTGTCAAGATAAATACTATATCGACTTATCGTTCAATATATGAAAGCTGGAACAATATATTTTGGGATTCAAAGTGTGTCATGTGTACAATTCCTTTGCAAAAGTGAGGAGATTTGGAGTATTTTTTTGTAATGTGATAAGATTTGAGCTGTAAAATGTTGAATAACTGGCTATGGCTAATTATTGTTTCATTCTGTTACTAATTTGTTGCAGCTCAGGCCTCTTAATGATACCGTCTATTTAAAAAAGGTTTTCTAGGATTATCTTGCATTACTGTTATTGTATCAGTGGCATAAAGTAGTTTCAATATTATCGTTTATCGCAGTATATCTCTGTAGCAATATCGTGCTTCAAAATGTTTTATCGTGACAGGCCTAGTAGTTTCAATTACCTGAATAACACAATAACTTATAGACTTAAAAACTTAATGTGAACATGAACATTTACAAAGTCGATAAAGCCGCATTATGCCTCACCCCTCTCTTTCTCCCCTCTCTCTTTCCTTGTGAGTTTGTAGAAGTCGCATAGAGGCTGCTGGCCCTCTGCGGCCCCTACCTGCATTAGGCATTCTGTTTACTTTCTCATTCTCTTTTTACAAGTTTCCTTTGCTGTTTTGTTTGTTACAGGTCAGTCTATACCTAAAGAAATACTTCCACTTTATTCACAATTGAGATAAATAAGTTTACAGAGCCTGGTTGGAGAGGCTGCAGGACTTGTCAGAGTGTCCCGTCCTTGTGCACCTCTCCTGGGATAGGTCCATCTGGCCTCCCCCTCCCTCTCTGGATCCCAGCGGCACTCCATGTCTGATTACTGGTACATTCAGACAAACAGGTGTTGTTCTTTAAAGGGGCTCTGCTATAAGCTCAGACGGGGAGGAGCTACTACTTAAGGGCAAGCTATAAAACCTATTACTGTCTGCACTGCTAAAACTACCTGTCCGTCTATATTTGGAACGTGTCCTTTTGGAGTTTTACGACTTAATTTTGCACCCTTTAACTTTAGCAGACATCAATTACTTTAGTCTAGATTGTGAAATACCTCATATAGAAAAGCAATCTGCTCTCATTTATACTATACTATATAGTAGAACGGTACATAAAAAGTGTACTTCAAACTAAGAGCTTTATATTCACGTAGACTTAAGCAAAAAGGTAATTACTGGATATGCTTTTCTGTCAGTGGTAACCTTTCTAACTTAGAACGCAATTGTATGTAGGTTTGAGGTATAATGTTTGATGATGAAAAAGAGGGATTTTTAAATCAATTTGGTAACTTTTCTTAATTAAAATGCCTTACTCAAAGTTAACGAATTTAGTGAATAAACAAATATTGGTAGAAGCGGTTTCACAGATTCAAAGTCTAGGAAAATTAGTTTGTTTCTGCTCCCATCATCCAATATTATTGTATTATGTTATGATAATGGCTTCCGAATGGCAGCCAAAACGTCTCTATTTCAAAAACATTGTCCAGATGACTACCTTTGAAACTTGGATGAATGAGGGATTACATTAAATATGTACTATGTAACTTTTCCGGAGGAGGGTTTGGCACCTACTTTTCTTCGTGGAGATGTTATTGCTTTGCCTGTGATGTTCCACAGTATTGCATGAAACTCATCTATCTCCATAGAGACATTCAGGTGGCGCCACCAGGCCAAGTCAAAAATCAGATCTAAACCCGGACTAAACCAGAAGCGGAGCATGAACAAACCCAAGTCTATATGCAGGACTCAACCAGGGTTCAAACCGGGACAAGTTCTGAACGCAGCTTTTAATAGTATTCAGAAGATTTGTAAATTGAAATCTACTTCAAACTTAAACAATCCCGTTACAAATGCATTCTGTATGGTCAAAACGCACAACTGTCAGCACTGATAAAATGACTGCCCTCAAATTATCCAAATCACAGCTATTTGAGGCTATTTGACGATCCAAGCACCCTTTTAAAAGTTTACATTGGGGAGATTGGCTCCTCAAATAGACAGAAACACTTTGGGGCATTCTTGGGCTGTCCTCTCCTCACTGTTGTGGCTTGTCTCTCTGTCTACCGCTTTTGCCATAGGAGAATCATATTGTTCGGCTGAGTGCCTCTCCACAAAATCGCCCATCGCTCATTCTTTGCTAGAGAGCGGAGCCGAAGTGCAGATCGAATGAAAAGAGGTTATAATGTTAGACACTTTCAACACTGCCCTCTCTACTGTACAATGAGGATCTATGTTGTGTGTTGTATGTCGCCCTAATGGAGCGCTTTGGGCAGAAAGTCAGGACAGAATGTCAGGTCAAATACATTTCGAGGGGAAAAATAAGTCCAGTTTGAAGTGGCAGTGTCAGGGCATAGGGGGTTGATAGTGGGTACAGTGTAGTTCTTACCAATACAATTAAGCTCTATATTTACCAGCAGGATAGTTATAAAAAAGTACACAGTATTAGATGAAAAAACACCTTCCCAAGAAAATATCAACCTACGTGCGTTTTTAAAAATGTGTTTAGGTTATGTGATAATATTGTTATTTGGTTGCATTGTATAGCAGTTTCTTCGTTTTTCACTGCTTCATTTTGCTTAACAGATGGCTGGATTGCATATGCTTGATCTGGGCAACCTACATCCTACAACTTAAAGCAAAGTCTAGCTTTAGTGTATAATGACTATTACTATAACAATTTGCTATTGTTTAAATTCATAATAGGTTCTATATAACACAGAATTGACTCTTGTGAGCTTTAAGTCATGTTATAATGCCGTTACCTCATGAAAAACATACCTGTAGTTGCATTTTGTTTCATTCACACATGTTTGAGTAATTCGTTATTAGTCTGTCTACATCTCCAAAGCTCAAAATGATCTGTTCAACCTTGTGATGTCATGGTGCAGTAGTTTTCAAGTTAACAGCTGCCTTTTACCTTTAGTTAAGTAGAGAAATCATCCAAATGATTCTAGTGAAGGTGTATAGAGTTAAAAACATAGTGGAGCACTTCCTCTTTTACCACATGACATCTCAAGGAGTGATTTCAGTTTGAGAGAAGAACTCAGCCTAAATTTACAGGGTCTGTGTGTTAAACATGTGTGAATGAAACAAAACACAACTCCGGGTATGTGTTTGATGAAACAACATTATAACAGAGATCAGAAAATAGCGTAATATGTAGATTTTAAAGGTTTACTGCGTACCTGTTCTGGTAGGTTTGCCACTTTCTTGTTACCATGGAGATGTTATTGCTCTGCCTGGAATGTTACATAGTATGGCATTTTGCATATCAATCTAGATTTTTTTTTTATTGTGAGTGTTTATATGTATTGCTCACAAACACCTTGAAAAACATGCATTCTTACTGTAAGCGAGCTCACTTCCCACAGAGCTGACTTGTAACTTCACCTGGTGGCGCTATAACTACTTTCCTCCAGATGGATGGAGATAAATAAGTTTAATGCCATACTGTGAACCGTTCTAGGCAATGTAGGAAGAGTAGCTGTCAGGATTTCTAATAAATTATTAATAACGTGGAGACCAGAAAAATTACACAATGCATCTTTAAAAAAAATGTGAAAAATGCTAACCGTCTGTAATTTAGATTGACCAGTGATATCCATTTATTTGTTTTGGCTAAGCATACATAAGTTTACCATAGCTGTGCCACGACCCATTGAACTAGGTATATCTGGATGTATTTTGAACAGTGGAAAAAACATAGACACACCCCTCCATAACAGGGAAGAAAAAATGTTCCTCTCATCTTTGTGTGACTTTTATGTTGTATGTTTTTTACAGGGGCTGTCAGGGAAACTGGGATGTCATAACAAAAACTCAATATAGCAATCAAAAAGCCAAAAAGTGCTTTCTATTTTCACTGGTGGTACACGCAGATTCAGGCTGGTGGGTTTGGCCACAGCTGACCCGCGTGCCAAATTGCAGTAAAATGGCTTTCCAGTCGATAATAAATTTAATAACATCTTGTGTAATATAATCAATAGATATAAAGCATACTCCCAGTGTGTTTCATGACTGTCATAATGAACCCTGGACCACCAAACAGAATACATGCTCTTGGATGAATATAAAACACTGATTAAAAGTCTATGTGCTACGTGCGCCCCACTTAAGCACAAATCAATTCTTTATGCTACACCCAAGCACATGTTGATAAAACGCTGGCGCTCTGAAAGGTATACAGAGCGTATTTCTGCATAAACATTGCAACTAGTGTAATAAAAAAGTGTTAGTAGATAAAGACGTTATAATTAATTGTAATTCTGGTGACACTGGCGCATCATCCTAAAAACCTTCACTGCAATATGCAAAATGGGCCACTCCTCAAGAGGCACTCGCGACCACGTATGCTCAAATATGAAGGAGGTCACTGTACTAGGCTAGTCATTTAGTTTAAGAGTAATTACAGTTTAAGTTTATAAAAGGGTTGTACCTAATTCACAATATGTTTTTTGCTTTAACCTATAAATTATTACGTTTTAAGGTTAACTATGTAGCTTTACTGGTGGTAGATGGTTAGCCACCTTCTTGTCTCCATGGAGATAATATTGCTTTGTCTGGAATGTTGCACAGTATGGAATTTAAATCATCTTCATGGAAACAAGCCGACGACACCTGCAGATCAACTTATGGGTCAGATCTGTGGAGAGGGGACTCTGGTCAAAGTGGGGTTGCATGTTTCCTAATGTATTTTTTGGAAGTGAAGAAACTTAATGAAATAAATGTGAGATGGATAAGTCAAAGCATACTTCAAGGCAAAGCAATATCATCTCTATGGAGACAAATATGTGGTGCACTCCCTCATCAGAAAAGTTACATAATGCACCTTTAAAATGCTTTCAATTTAGTTCATATCTGAGTATTACCTGCTGAATACTGCCATCTTTTCTCTGTGTTAGCCCAATACTAGCCCTGTTTTGTACCTGAGAGGAATGTTGATGTTAGCTGCCTGTTTTATGACGACCGTCTCATTGGTTTCTGAAGCCTATTGCAGCGATATATGACTTTATGTTGAGTTATTGTGGTCTGATCCAGGAGCCTTGGGACTCATTGTACCAGAAACATGATTGCAACATGGAGTTTCTATAAAGTTCAGGTTGTAAAATATCTTGTTTTGTCTCATAATCCACATTTTGTACACAAACAAGCTTTACTCCTAGCCCCATATTTCCCTGTTTATTTGGGGATTCGTATTTACATAAGCCGTGTTCTAACAGGATGTACTGCTTTAGCTCATTTAGTTGAAGCATATACCAGATGAAGGACACTTAGTCTTGTTTCAATATCTGTGAATTATTGATAAGCTCATTTCTACTGTGAAATATGGTTTTATGTGTCACCGTAATGATTAATTTAAGTCTGTTCACGATTCACCTGCCTCAGCATCTCTGCACTCAGAGCCCACCACCAAATCATTACCAGGGTCCCATTTCTCCACTGCTTATACTGTAATGTGAAA